>WNWK01038969.1:0-17676 GCA_009830355.1 Cherax destructor
AATATAGAAATTTCAAATTTTTAAATTTTTAATGATATTTAAAATATGTAAATAATATAAATATTAAAATCTAAAATTATTTATTGATTTAATTTAGGCTTTTAAGATTTTGAAATATTTTTAATAAAAATCTATAGTAATTAAAAAATAATTTATTTTCATAAATTTAATTGCATGAATTTTTTAAAATAAATGTATATTTTATAAAAATGATTTTGTGAAAAATAAATTAAAATAAATATATAAATATTTATCATTTTTTGCTTTAATTTTCAGATTTTGAAATAATATTTATAAAAATATTTTAAAGTTTAAAAAAAATATGAAAAATTTAATTTTCAAATTCATAGTTAATTTTATTTTTGAAAATTAGATTTTTAAAATATTTTAATAAAATTAAATAGTAAATCAAAAAAAATCATAAATTATTTTTTCATTTATTTGATTTCATTTAAAATGTGAAAATATATTTTATAAAATTATATTTTGTTAAAAAAATAAATATATATAAATCATTTAGAAATTTTTTATTTAATTTATATTTTACTAAAATAATTTTTAGAAAAAATTTTAAATTAACTGAGAATTCAAAAAATATTTTAAATTTTTCTATTTAAGTTTCATTTTTGAAATAATTTAAAATTTAATAATATGATTTTTAAATTTTATGATAAAAAATATGAAATTTAAATAAAAATCATAAAATTGATTTTTCAATTTCACATTTAAATTTAAGATTGAAAAACTATTTTTATAAAAATACTTGATAAGCTAAAAAAATTAAAATTTTGTAATTTCATAAATTTCAAATTGATAAAATTATTTAAAAGAAATTAATATTTCTGAAAATTTTTGAGATAAATTCATAGTAACTCGAAATAAATAAATATTTTAAATTTTTTGATTTTTAATGTTTAAATTTTAAAATAAATAAATATTAAAAATATAATGTTTTATAGATTTTTAACGTTTTAAAATTAAATATAAAAATTTAAGATAAAATTACTTATTGATTTTTAAGATTTAAAATTTTAATTTTCATAAATTTTTGATAAATTATTTAAAATGAAATTAAATACATAAAATGTTTTTTATACAAACCCTTAATAAATTATAAAGATTTTGAAATTTTTTTATAAAATATTTTGAAAAAAATAAACTTTTAAAACTTTTCATAGATTTAAAGATTTAATATTTTAAATTTAATATTCATAAATTATAAAATTTGAATTTCTTAGCATAAAAATAAAAATATATTTTATAGATTTTTAATGGTATTTTTTAAAAATATGTAATAATTATAAATATTCAAAATGCTTAAAACTGATTTTATGCATTTTTACATTTAGATTTTCAGATTTTCGAAAATATTTTAGATAAAATACTAAAATCAAGAAATATAATTTTCTTACTTATAAATTTCATTGAGAAATTTATTTAAAGTAAAATAGTATTAGCTAAATGAGTTTTCAGAAAAGCCTCAAACGCTCTAAACGTCAAATATGCAATAAAATAGATTTTAGCACATTTTCTGAGCTTTTAATGTTTATGTATTTCGAAAATAATATAATATTCTATAAAATATTATTTTATAGATTTAATGATTTTTAAAATATGTAAATAATTATATATTCAAAATGTAAAACTTATTTTTGCATTTGGATTAAGCATTTTAAGTTTTTGAAAACTATTTTTAGATAAAATATACCTATGAGTAAGCTTCCTAAAGAAAATCATAAAATTTTACTTTTCCATAAATTTCAATTCAGTAGAAATTATTTAAAAGTGTGAAAATTAAGTATTTTAGCAAATGAGTTTAGAAACATCAAACCGTTAAAACGTCGAAATATCTAAAATGATTTTGCATTCTTAATGTTTCATGTATTTTCGAAAATAATATGAAATATTCTAAAAATTGATTTTTATGATTTTAATGGATTTTTAAAATATGTAAATAATTAATAAATATTAAATGCTATAAACTATTTTATTGCATTTGACATTAAGGCATTTTCAAGTTTTCGAAAACTATTTTAATAAATATACATGGTAACCTAAAAATCATAATTGTATTTTCCATAAATTTAATTGTGAATTTATTTAAAGTGTGAAATATATTTTACTAAATGAGTTTTTGAAAACATCAAACCCTCTAAACTAAATATATAAAAGATTAGCAATTTTTAATGTTTCATGTATTTAATAATAAAATATTTAAAAATATGATTTTATAGATTTTAATGGGATTTTTAAAATATAAAATTAATAAATATTAAAATAAACTATTTTCATTTACGATTAACATTTTCAGGATTGAAACTATTTTTAATAAAATATACCATGGTAGTTCAAGAAAATTAAAATTTCTATTATAAATTTCATTAGGAAATTTAAAAAGTGAAAATAAATTACTAAAATGAGTTTTAGAAATCAAACCGCTCTAAAACGTCAAATATGCAATAAAATAGATTTTAGCATTTTCTGAGCTTTTAATGTTTCATGTATTTTCGAAATATATGAAATATTCATAAAATATTGATTTTATAGATTTTAATGGATTTTAAAAATATAAATAATAATATTAAAATCTATAAAACATTTTATTTTACGATTTAAGGTTTTCAGATTCTGAAAAACTATTTTTAATAAAATATACCATAGTAAGCTTCTAAGAAAATCATAAAATTTTTACTTTTCCAAATTTCAATTCAGTAGAAATTCTTTAAAAGTGTGAAATTAAGTATTTTATAAATGAGTTTTGCAGAAAAACTCAAACCGCTCTAAAACGTCAAATATGCAATAAAATAGATTTTAGCACATTTTCTGAGCTTTAATGTTTCATGTATTTTCGAAAATAATAGAAATATTCTATAAAAATATTGATTTTATAGATTTTAATGGATTTTTAAAAATATTAAATAATATAAATATTAAAATCTATAAAACTTATTTTATTGCATTTTTGACGATTTAAGCATTTTCAAGGTTTTCTGAAACTATTTTTAATAAAATATACCTATAGAAACTTCTAAAAAAAATCATAAAATTTTGCTACTTTTCCATAAATTTATTGTAAAATTATTTAAAGTGGAAAATTAAGTATTTTACTTGATTTTAGAAACATCAACTCTAAATAAATATGCAATGTTTATTTCTGATTTATTCTATTTCAAATAGAAAATTTTATAAAATATTGATTTTTATAGATTTTAATGGATTTTTAAAAATATGTAAATAATTAATAAATATTCAAAATGCTATAAAACTTGATTTTATTGCATTTTTGACGATTTAAGGCATTTTCAAGGATTTTCTGAAAAACTATTTTTTAGATAAAATATACCTATGAGTAAGCTTCCTAAAAGAAAATCATAAAATTTTGCTTACTTTTCCCATAAATTTCAATTGCAGTAGAATTCTATTTAAAAGTGTGAAAACTAAGTATTTTAGCTGAAAATGAGTTTTGCCAGAAAAGCACTCAAACCGCTCTAAAACGTCGAAATATGCAATAAAATACGATTTTAGCACATTTTTCTGAGCTTTTAATGTTTCATGTATTTTTCGAAAATAATATAAATATTCTATAAAATATTGATTTTTATAGATTTTTAATGGATTTTTAAAAATATGTAAATAATTAATAAATATTCAAAATGCTATAAAACTTGATTTTATTGCATTTTTGACGATTTAAGGCATTTTCAAGAAACTTTTTAGATAAAATATCATGAGTAAGCTCTAAAAGAAAAATCATAAAATTTTCATACTTTTCATAAATTTCAATTGCAGTAAAATTCATTTAAAAGTGTGAAAATAAGTATTTTAGCTAAAATGAGTTTTTCAGAAAACACTAAACCGTTAAAACGTCGAAATATGCAATAAAATCGATTTAGACATTTTTCTGAGCTTTTAATGTTTCATGTAGTTTTCTGAAAATAATTTTTCAGGAAAATAATAGAAAAATTTAATAAATTTATTTTTAGAAATTTAAAGGATTTAAAATTATGAAAATTATAATTCAAAAATCCTTGGAAACAAATAAATTTTTTAGATAAAATATACCTATGAGTAAGCTTCCTAAAAGAAAATCATAAAATTTTGCTTACTTTTCCCATAAATTTCAGTTGCAGTAGAAATTCTATTTAAAAGTGTGAAAATGTAAGTATTTTAGCTGAAAAATGAGTTTTGCCAGAAAAGCACTCAAACCGCTCTAAAACGTCGAAATATGCAATAAAATACGATTTTAGCACATTTTTCTGAGCTTTTTTAAAGTTTCATGTATTTTTCGAAAATAATATGAAATATTCTATAAAAATATTGATTTTTATAGATTTTTAATGGGATTTTTTAAAATATGTAAATAATTAAAATATATTAAAAATGTTATAAAACTTATTTTATTGCATTTTTGACGATTTAAGGCATTTTCAGATTTTTGAAAAACTATTTTTTTAGATAAAATATACCTATGAGTAAGCTTCCTAAAAGAAAATCATAAAATTGTGCTTAGTTTTCCAATAAATTTCAATTGCAGTAGAAATTCTATTTAAAAGTGTGAAAATGTAGGTATTTTAGCTAAAATATGAGTTTTGTCAGAAAAGCATCAAACCGCTCTAAAACGTCGAAATATGCCATAAAATGCGATTTTAGCACATTTTTAATGTTTCATGTATTTTTCGAAAATAATATGAAATATTCTATAAAAATATTGATTTTTATAGATTTTTAATGGGATTTTTTATAAATATGTAAATAATTAATAAATATTCAAAAATGCTATAAAACTTGATTTTATTGCATTTTTTGACGATTTAAGGCATTTTCAAGGATTTTCTGAAAACTATTTTTTTACATAAAATATACCTATGAGTAAGCTTCCTAAAAGAAAATCATAAAATTTTGCTTACTTTTCCCATAAATTTCAGTTGCAGTAGAAATTCTATTTAAAAGTGTGAAAATCTAAGTATTTTAGCTGAAAAATGAGTTTTGCTAGAAAAGCACTCAAACCGCTCTAAAACGTCGAAATATGCAATAAAATACGATTTTAGCACATTTTTCTGAGCTTTTTAATGTTTCATGTATTTTTCGAAAATAATATGAAATATTCTATAAAAATATTGATTTTTATAGATTTTTAATGGTTTTTTTTTAAAATATGTAAATAATTAATAAATATTCAAAAATGCTATAAAACTTGATTTTATTGCATTTTTTAACGATTTAAGGCATTTTCAAGGATTTTGTGAAAACTATTTTTTAGATAAAATATACCTATGAGTAAGCTTCCTAAAAGAAAATCATAAAATTGTGCTTACTTTTCCAATAAATTTCAATTGCAGTAGAAATTCTATTTAAAAGTGTGAAAATGTAAGTATTTTAGCTAAAATATGAGTTTTGTCAGAAAAGCATCAAACCGCTCTAAAACGTCGAAATATGCCATAAAATGAGATTTTAGCACATTTTTCTGAGCTTTTAATGTTTCATGTATTTTTCGAAAATAATATGAAATATTCTATAAAAATATTGATTTTTATAGATTTTTAATGGGATTTTTTAAAAATATGTAAATAATTTATATATATTCAAAAATTCTATAAAACGTTATTTTTTTGCATTTTTTGACGATTTAAGGCATTTTCAAGGATTTTCTGAAAACTATTTTTTTTAAATAAAATATACCTATGAGTAAGCTTCCTAAAAGAAAATCATAAAATTTTGCTTACTTTTCCAATAAATTTCAATTTCAGTAGAAATTCAATTTAAAAGTGTGAAAATGTAAGTATTTTAGCTAAAAAATGAGTTTTGCCAGAAAAACACTCAAACCGCTCTAAAACGTCGAAATATGCAATAAAATACGATTTTAGCACATTTTTCTGAGATTTTTAATGTTTCATGTATTTTTCGAAAATAATATGAAATATTCTAAATTAATATTGATTTTTATAGATTTTTAATGGGATTTTTAAAAATATGTAAATAATTTATATATATTCAAAAATGCTATAAAACGTTATTTTATTGCATTTTTGACGATTCAAGGCATTTTCAAGGATTTTCTGAGAAAACTATTTTTTTAGATAAAATATACCTATGAGTAAGCTTCCTAAAAGAAAATCATAAAATTTTGCTTACTTTTCCCATAAATTTCAATTGCAGTAGAAATTCTATTTAAAAGTGTGAAAATCTAAGTATTTTAGCTAAAAAATGAGTTTTGCCAGATAAGCACTCAAACCGCTCTAAAACGTCGAAATATGCAATAAAATACGATTTTAGCACATTTTTCATGTATTTTTCGAAAATAATATGAAATATTCTCAATTAATATTGATTTTTATAGATTTTTAATGGGATTTTTTAAAAATATGTAAATAATTTATAAATAATAAAAAATGCTATAAAACGTAATTTAATTCATTTTTTGACGATTCAAGGCATTTTCAAGGATTTTCTGAAAAACTATTTTTTTTACATAAAATATACATATGAGTAAGCTTCCTAAAAGAAAATCATAAAATTTTGCTTACTTTTCTCATAAATTTAAATTGCAGTAGAAATTTTATTTAAAAGTGTGAAAATCTACGTATTTTAGCGAAAAATGAGTTTTGCCAGAAAAGCACTCAAACCGCTCTAAAACGTCGAAATATGCAATAAAATACGATTTTAGCACATTTTTCTGAGCTTTTTAATGTTTCATGTATTTTTCGAAAATAATATGAAATATTCTATAAAAATATTGATTTTATAGATTTTTAATGGGATTTTTAAAAATATGTAAATAATTAATAAATATTAAAATGCTATAAACTTGATTTTATTGCATTTTTGACGATTTAAGGCATTTTCAAGGATTTTCTGAAAAACTATTTTTTTAGATAAAATATACCTATGATAAGCTTCCTAAAAGAAAATCTAAAATTTGCTTATTTTCCCATAAAATTTCAATTGCGTAGAAATTCTATTTAAAATTGAAAATCTAAGTATTTACTAAAATAGTTTCAAGAAAATCACTAAACTTTAAAACGTCAATATGCAATAAATACGATTTTAGAAATTTTTCTAGATTTTTAATGATTTCATGTATTTTGAAAATAATATGAAATATTCTATAAAAATTTGATTTTATAGATTTTTAATTAGATTTTTAAAAATATGTAAATAATTAATAATACTTTAAAATCTATAAAACTTGAGTTTATTGCATTTTTTGACGATTTAAGGATTTTTGAAGAGATTTTCTAAAAAAACTATTTTAGATAAAATATACCTATGAAAAGCTTCCTAAAAGAAAATCTATAATTTTTGCTTACTTTTCCCATAAATTTCATTGCAGTAGAAATATATTTAAAATTTGAAAATTTAAGTATTTTACTGAAAATGAGTTTTAACAAGAAACATCAAACATTAAAAATCAAAATATGCAATAAAATATGATTTTAGTACATTTTTCTGAGCTTTTTAATGTTTCATGATTTTTGAAAATAATATGAAATTTCTATAAAATATTGATTTTATAGATTTTAATGTATTTTCATAAATTTATAATTATAAATATTAAAATGTATAAAATATTTTATGATTTTTGACGATTTCAAGATTAAGGATTTTCGAAAACTATTTTTAGATAAAATACATGATAAGTTCCTAAAAAAAATCATAAAATTTTGTTATTTTCCATAAATTTAATTCAGTAGAAATTTATTAAAAGTGTGAAAATTAAGTATTTTAGTTAAAATGAGTTTTGTAGAAAAGACTCAAATGTCTAAAACAGTAAATATATGCTTAATAAAATACGATTTTAGAATTTTCTGAGATTTTAATGTTTCATGTATTTTTAAAATAATATGAAATATTCTATAAAAATTGATTTTATAGATTTTAATGGGATTTTAAAAATATGAAAATATAAAATTCAAAATGCTTAAAATTTATTTTATTGCATTTTTTGAGATTTCAAGATCTTAAGAGATTTTAAAAACTATTTTTTTAGATAAAATATACTTCATGATATTTTAAAGAAAATATAAATTTCTTACTTTTTCATAAATTTTAATTGAGAATTCTATTTAAAAGTTTGAAATTAAGATTTAGCTAAAATGAGTTTTGCAAAAGATCAAACTTTAAAATCAAATTGCCATAAAATCATTTTAGAAATTTCAGCTTAATGTTTCAGAATTTCGAAAATATATTAAATTTCATAAATAATTGATTTTTATAATTTTTAAGATTTAAATATATGTAAATAATTTAATAAATATTCAAAAATGCAATAAAACTAATTTTATTGCATTTTTTGAGATTTTAAGATTTTCAGATTTTCGAAAAAAATAATATTTATAATAAATATTATTTTATAATTATAAGTTTCTTAAAAGTAAAATATAAATATTCAAATGTTAACTAATTTATTGCATATTTATTTAAAAGGTTTAAGATTTTGCTAAAATATTTTTAGAAAAATAACCGTTAAAACGTAAAATCATAAAAATTTTGCTATTTTCTAAATTTAATTTCAGTATTTTTAAAATTGAAAATCTAAAATAGTTTTATAGAAAAATGATTTTTAAAAATAAATTAAAATTCAAAATATGCATAAAACTTGATTTTTCTACTTTTTTAGTTTTTAATATATGTATTTTAAAGATATAATATGAAAAATTTAATAAATATTATGTTTTAAATTTTATGATTTTAATATGATTAATTTAAAATATATAAAAACTAAAAATTTATAAAATTTTGTTACTTTCAAAATTTATCAGAGAATTTATTAAAAGTTGAAAATTGATTTTTAAGGTTTTGAAAAATCAAACTAACGAATTGATAAACTTTTAAATGATTAATTTCATAAAATTATAAATTTCATAAAATTTTTTTTATAATTAATGTAAAAAATTATATTTAAAAGTTAAAAATTATATTTTAGATTAAAAAGATTTTCAAAACATAAAACTCTAAAACTCGAAATATAAAATAAATCGATTTTAGCACATTTTCTGAGCTTTTAATGTTTCATGTATTTTTCGAAAATAATATGAAATATTCTATAAAAATATTGATTTTTATAGATTTTAATGGGATTTTTTAAAATATGTAAATAATTAATAAATATTCAAAAATGCTATAAAACTTGATTTTATTGCATTTTTGACGATTTAAGGCATTTTCAAGGATTTTTGAAAAACTATTTTTTAGATAAAATATACCTATGAGTAAGCTTCATAAAAGAAAATCATAAAATTTTGCTTACTTTTCCATAAATTTCAATTGCAGTAGAAATTCTATTTAAAAGTGTGAAAATGTAAGTATTTTAGCTAAAAATGAGTTTTGTCAGAAAAGCACTCAAACCGCTCTAAAACGTCGAAATATGCAATAAAATACGATTTTAGCACATTTTTCTGAGCTTTTAATGTTTCATGTATTTTCGAAAATAATATGAAATATTCTATAAAAATATTGATTTTTATAGATTTTTAATGGGATTTTTTAAAATATGTAAATAATTAATAAATATTCAAAATGCTATAAAACTTGATTTTATTGCATTTTTGACGATTTAAGGCATTTTCAGATTTTTGAAAACTATTTTTTAGATAAAATATACCTATGAGTAAGCTCCTAAAAGAAAATCATAAAATTTTGCTTACTTTTCCCATAAATTTCAATTGCAGTAGAAATTCTATTTAAAAGTGTGAAAATTAAGTATTTTAGCTAAAATGAGTTTTGCCAGAAAACACTCAAACCTCTAAAACGTCGAAATATGCAATAAAATACGATTTTAGCAATTTTTCTGAGATTTTTAATGTTTCATGTATTTCGAAAATAATATGAAATATTCTATAAAAATTTGATTTTATAGATTTTATGGGATTTTTAAAATATGTAAATAATTATATATATTAAAATGCTATAAACTTGAGTTTATTGCATTTTTGACGATTTAAGGCATTTCAGATTTTCTGAAAACTATTTTTTAGATAAAATATACCTATGAAAAGCTTCCTAAAAGAAAATCATAAATTTTGCTTACTTTTCCCATAAATTTCAATTGCAGTAGAAATTCTATTTAAAAGTGTGAAAATCTAAGTATTTTAGCTGAAAAATGAGTTTTCAGAAAAGCACTCAAACCGCTTAAACGTCAAATATGCAATAAAATACGATTTTAGCTACATTTTTCTGAGCTTTTTAATGTTTCATGTATTTTTCGAAAATAATATGAAATATTCTATAAAAATATTGATTTTTATAGATTTTTAATGGGATTTTTAAAAATATGTAAATAATTATAAATATTCAAAAATGCTATAAAACTTATTTTATTGCATTTTTGACGATTCAAGGCATTTTCAAGGATTTTTGAAAACTATTTTTAGATAAATATACCTATGAGTAAGCTTCCTAAAGAAAATCATAAAATTTTGCTTACTTTTCCATAAATTTCAATTGCAGTAGAAATTCTATTTAAAAGTGTGAAAATGTAAGTATTTTAGCTAAAAATGAGTTTTGCCAGAAAAGCACTCAAACCGCTCTAAAACGTCAAATATGCATAAAATCGATTTTAGCAATTTTTCTGAGCTTTTTAATGTTTCATGTATTTTGAAAATAATATGAAATATTCTATAAAATATTGATTTTTATAGATTTTAATGGATTTTTAAAAATATGTAAATTATTAATAAATATTCAAAATGCTATAAACTTGATTTTATTGCATTTTGACGATTTAAGGATTTTCAGGATTTTCTGAAAACTATTTTAGATAAAATATACCTATGAGTAAGCTTCTAAAAGAAAATATAAATTCTTATTTCATAAATTTCAATTGCAGTAGAAATTTATTTAAAAGGTGAAAATTAAGTATTTTAGCTAAAAATGAGTTTTGCCAGAAAAGCATCAAACCTCTAAACGTCAATATGCATAAAATGATTTTAGCAATTTTGAGCTTTTATGTTTCATGTATTTTCGAAATAATATGAAATATTCTATAAAATATTATTTTTATAGATTTTTAATGATTTTTAAAATATAAAATTATAATATTCAAAATGCTATAAACTTGATTTTATTGCATTTTGACGATTTAGGCATTTTCAAGTTTTTGAAAACTATTTTAGATAAATTATATGAGTAAGCTCCAAAAGAAAATCATAAAATTTTGCTTACTTTTCCATAAATTTCAATTCAGTGAAATTCATTTAAAATGTGAAAATGTAAGATTTAGCAAAAATGAGTTTTCAGAAAAGCACTCAAACCGCTCTAAAACGTCGAAATATGCATAAAATCGTTTTAGCACATTTTTCTGAGCTTTTTAATGTTTCATGTATTTTCAAAATAATATGAAATATTCTATAAAATATTGATTTTATAGATTTTAATGGGATTTTTAAAAATATGTAAATAATTAATAATATTCAAAATCTATAAAACGATTTTATTGCATTTTGACGATTAAGGCATTTCAAGGATTTTCTGAAAACTATTTTTGATAAAATATACCTATGAGTAAGCTTCTAAAAGAAAATCATAAAATTTTGCTTACTTTTCCATAAATTTCAATTCAGTAAAATTCATTTAAAAGTGTGAAAATGTAAGTATTTTAGCTAAAATGAGTTTTGCAGAAAACATCAAACCGCTCTAAACGTCGAAATATGCAATAAAATCGATTTTAGCACATTTTCTGAGTTTTTAATGTTTCATGTATTTTGAAAATAATATGAAATATTCTATAAAAATATTGATTTTTATAGATTTTTAATGGATTTTTAAAAATATGTAAATAATTTAAATATTCAAAATGCTATAAACTTATTTTATTGCATTTTTACGATTCAAGGCATTTTCAAGGATTTTCTGAAAACTATTTTTAGATAAATATAATGATAAGCTTCTAAAAGAAAATCATAAAATTTTGCTTATTTTCCATAAATTTCAATTCAGTAGAAATTTATTTAAAAGTGTGAAATTAAGTATTTTAGCTAAAAGAGTTTTGCCAGAAAACACTCAAACCGCTCTAAAACGTCGAAATATGCAATAAAATACGATTTTAGCACATTTTTCTGAGCTTTTAATGTTTCATGTATTTTGAAAATAATATGAAATATTCTATAAAATATTGATTTTATAGATTTTAATGGGATTTTTAAAAATATGTAAATAATTATAAATATTCAAAATGTATAAAACTTGATTTTATTGCATTTTTGACGATTTAGCATTTTCAAGGATTTTCTGAAAACTATTTTTTAGTAAATAAAGATAATTATAAATCATAAAATTTTCTTACCATAAATTTCAATTCAGAGAAATTCTATTAAAAGTGGAAAATTAAGTATTTTAGCTAAATGAGTTTTCCAAAATTTTAATCGAATTGAAAGTTTTAAATTTTTCTATATTTGTTAGTTGAAAATATAGAAATTTCTATAAAATATTGATTTTATAGATTTTTTGATTTTAAAAATATGAAATAATAAATATTAAATAATGATTATTGCATTTTACTAGATTAGGATTTTCTGAAAAACTATTTTTTAGATAAAATATACCTATGAGTAAGCTTCCTAAAAGAAAATCATAAAATTTTGCTTACTTTTCCATAAATTTCAATTGCAGTAGAAATTCTATTTAAAAGTGTGAAAATCTAAGTATTTTAGCTAAAAATGAGTTTGCAGAAAAGCACTCAAACGCTCTAAAACGTCGAAATATGCAATAAAATAGTTTTAGCACATTTTTCTGAGCTTTTTACCAGAAAACACTCAAACGCTTAAACGTCGAAATATGCAAAAAATACGATTTTAGCAATTTTCTGAGTTTTAATGTTTCATGTATTTTGAAAATAATATGAAATATTCTAAAAAATTTTTGATTTTTAGGATTATTTAAATAAATTTTTTTTAAAATATTTAAATAAGTTTAATTTAAATATTAAAAATATGCCAAAAAAAAAATTTTTTTCATTTTAGCAAAATTTTTCTGAGTTTTAAATGTTTTCAATGTAAAATTTTAGCAAAATATTATTGAAATATGAAAATTCAAAAAATATTGATTTTATAGATTTTAATGGGATTTTTAAAAATAGTAAATAATTAATAAATTTAAAAATGCTATAAAACTTGATTTTATTGCATTTTTGACGATTTAGGCATTTTCAAGTTTTGAAAAACTATTTTTAGATAAAATATACCTAAAAAAAAAATAAAAATTTTCTTACTTTTCCCATAAATTTCAATTGCAGTAAAATTCTTTTAAAAGTTGAAAATCTAAGTATTTTAGCTAAAAATGAGTTTTGCCAGAAAACACTCAAACCGCTCTAAAACTCGAAATATGCAATAAAATACGATTTTAGCACATTTTTCTAGTTTTTAATGTTTCATGTATTTTGAAAATAATATGAAATATTCTATAAAAATTGATTTTATAGATTTTAATGGGATTTTAAATATGTTAATAATTTAAAATTATAAACATTTATTGCTTTTGACGATTTAAGGCATTTTAAGGATTTTTAAAACTATTTTTAGATAAAATATACCTATGAAAGCTCCTAAAAGAAAATCATAAATTTTCTTACTTTTCCCATAAATTTCAATTGCAGTAGAAATTCTATTTAAAGTGTGAAAATTAAGTATTTTAAAAATGAGTTTTAGAAAAACACTCAAACCCTCTAAACGTCAAATATGCAATAAATACGATTTTAGCACATTTTTCTGAGTTTTTAATGTTTCATGTATTTTTGAAAATAATATGAAATATTCTATAAAAATATTGATTTTTATAGATTTTAATGGGATTTTTAAAATATTAAATAATTAATAAAATAAATGTATAAAACTTGATTTATTGCATTTTTTAGGATTTTCAAGGTTTTTGAAAAATATTTTTAGATAAAATATACATGATCTCTAAAGAAATCATAAAATTTTGCTTACTTTTCCATAAATTTCAATTCAGAGAAATTTATTTAAAATGTGAAAATTAAGATTTTTAAAGGTTTGCAGAAACTCAAACCTAAAACGTCAAAATATGCAATAAAATACGATTTTGGCACATTTTTCCGAGCTTTTTAATGTTTCATGTATTTTTCGAAAATAATATGAAATATTCTATAAAAATATTGATTTTTATAGATTTTAATGGGATTTTTTAAAAATATGTAAATAATTATAAATATTCAAAATTCTATAAAACGTTATTTTATTGCATTTTTGACGATTTAAGGCATTTTCAAGGATTTTCTGAAAAACTATTTTTAGATAAAATATACCTATGAGTAAGCTTCCTAAAGAAAATCATAAAATTTTGCTTACTTTTCCCATAAATTTCAATTGCAGTAGAAATTCTATTTAAAAGTGTGAAAAATTTAAATATTTTAGTAAAAATGAGTTTTGTAGAAAACACTCAAACCGCTCTAAAACGTCAAATATGCAATAAAATCAATTTTAGCACATTTTCTGAGCTTTTTAATGTTTCATGTATTTTTCGAAAATAATATGAAATATTCTATAAAAATATTGATTTTTATAGATTTTTAATGGGATTTTTAAAAATATGTAAATAATTTATAAATATTCAAAAATGCTATAAAACTTGATTTTATTGCATTTTTTGACGATTTAAGGCATTTCAAGGATTTTCTGAAAACTATTTTTTACATAAATATACCTATGAGTAAGCTTCCTAAAAGAAAATCATAAAATTTGCTTACTTTTCCCATAAATTTCAATTGCAGAAAAATTCTATTTAAAGTGTGAAATTAAGTATTTGAGCTAAAAATGAGTTTTGCCAGAAAAACCTCAAACGCTCTAAAACGTCGAAATATGCAATAAAATGATTTTAGCACATTTTTCTAAGATTTTTAATGTTTCATGTATATTCGAAAATAATGGAAATATTCTATAAAAATTTGATTTTTATAGATTTTTATTGATTATTAAAATGTAAATAATTAATATATATTCAAAAATGCTATAAAACTTGGATTTATTTCATTTTTTGACATTTAAGCATATTTAAGGATTTTCTAAAAACTATTTTTAGATAAAAATATACCTATGAAAGCTTCCTAAAAGAAATCATAATATTTTCTTACTTTTCCCAATAAATTTAAATTGCAGTAGAAATTCTATTTAAAAGTGTGAAATCTAAGTATTTTAGCTGTAAATGAGTTTTTCCGAAAAGCACTCAAACCTGCTCTAAAACGTCAAATATGCAATAAAATACATTTTAGCACTTTTTTCTGAGCTTTTTAATGTTTCATGTTTTAAAAATATGAAATATTCTATAAAATATTTATTTTTATAGATTTCTAATGGGATTTTTTAAAATGTAAATAATTAATAAAATATTAAAAATGCTATAAAACTTGATTTTATTGCATTTTTACGATTAAGGCATTTTCAAGGATTTTCTGAAAAACTATTTTTTTAGATAAAGTATACCTTAGTAAGCTTCCTAAAGAAAATCATAAAATTTGTTATTTTCCCATAAATTTCAATTGCACGGAAATTCTATTTAAAAGTAAAAGGAAAACTAAGTATTTTAGCTAAAAATGAGTTTTACAGAAAACACTCAAACCGCTCTAAAACGTCAAATAAATAAAATGATTTTAGAAAATTTTTTTTAGCTTTTTTTTAATTTTTTTTTTTTGAAAATAATATGAAATATTCTAAACTAATATTGATTTTTATAGATTTTTTGATATTTTTTAAAAAAAAGTAAAATTATTAAAAAATTTAAAAAAACTATAAAACGTTATTTTTTTTCATTTTTGGCTTCAAAGGGGGTTTTCAAGGTTTTCTAAAAAAAATTTTTTTATAAAATATACCTAAGGGTAAGCTTCCTAAAAAAAAAACATAAAATTTTGTTACTTTTCCCATAAATTTCAATTGCAATAGAAATTCTATTTAAAAGTGTGAAAATCTAAGTATTTTAGCTAAAAATAGTTTCCAGAAAAAAGCACTCAAACGCTCTAAAACGTCGAAATATGCAATAAAAATACGATTTTAGCACATTTTTCTGAGCTTTTTAATGTTTCATGTATTTTCGAAAATAATATGAAATATTCTATAAAATATTGATTTTATAGATTTTTAATGGGATTTTTAAAAATATGTAAATAATTATAAATATTCAAAATGCTATAAAACTTATTTTTTTTGCATTTTTACGATTCAATAGCATTTTTAAGGTTTTGTGAAAAACTATTTTTTAGATAAAATATACCTATGAGTAAGCTTCTAAAGAAAATCATAAAATTTTGCTTACTTTTCCCATAAATTTCAATTGCAGTGAAATTCTATTTAAAATGTGAAAATCTAAGTATTTTAGCTGAAAATGAGTTTTGCCATGAAAAAACACTCAAACCGCTCTAAAACGTCGAAATATGCAATAAAAAAACGATTTTAGCACATTTTTCTGAGCTTTTAATGTTTCATGTATTTTCGAAAATAATATGAAATATTCTAAAAATATTGATTTTATAGATTTTTAATGGGATTTTTAAAAAATATGTAAATAATTTATATATATTCAAAAATTCTATAAAACGTTATTTTTTGCATTTTTGACGATTTAAGGCATTTTCAAGGATTTTCTGAAAATATTTTTTAAATAAAATATACCTATGAGTAAGCTTCCTAAAAGAAAATCATAAAATTTTGCTTTTTCCCAATTATTTCAGTAAATTTCAATTTAAAAAGTGAAAATTAAGTATTTTAGCTAAAAATGAGTTTTGCCAGAAAACCTCAAACCGCTCTAAAACGTCAGAAATATGCAATAAAATACGATTTTAGCACATTTTTCTGAGCATTTTAATGTTTCATGTATTTTTCGAAAATAATATGAAATATTCTATAAAAATATTGATTTTTATAGATTTTTAATGGTATTTTTTTAAAAATATGTAAATAATTATTAAATATTCAAAATGCTATAAAACTTGTTTTTATTGCATTTTTGACGATTTAAGGCATTTTCAAGGATTTTGTGAAAACTATTTTTTTAGATAAAATATACCTATGAGTAAGCTTTGGAGAAAATTCTCCAAAGGAGGGGGTATGCGCCCTTACTACCCTTGGTAAGGGCCCTCCCCCTTTTCCACCCTTAGGAAAGGGCCAGAGGAGGCGCGTCTGGCTGCATAAACAATTTAATTAATGCCAGATGTACTGTCAACAGTGTGTCAAGAATTGTGCTGACCACAGCAACACCAGGCACCCGTGGCACCACATGGCTGCACGAGGCTGCAAAAAACACACGAGCGGGCAGATTGAATTTCACCGCAAGAACGGGTCATACGACTCTAGTCTCGTGGCGCGGGCGATGTAAATCAACAAAGACATTACTCGTTCGCGTCCGTTATATCATTTAATCTCCACTAACGTCGGGAAATAAGATAAGAACCTGGGGTTTCCGCGCGTTTATGTATAATATCAAATTGCAGATATTCAGAAGGTGCGCAGCTTCCCGACGCAAAAGGAGAAACTAGAGACAATCGCGGAACTCCACAAACAAAACGGGGATTCTTCAGCGGCATTCTCAACAAGACAGCATTTCCGCGTATATGGTGGAGCCCCCATCGCTCAAAGTTAAAGAGCAAGGTAAGAATAGGATGTTCTTGTCAAAACAGGGGAAAGCGAGTTCTTGTATTCAAGAACCCTTTTAATTTTTTTCCCCCGACGGCGGTTA
>WNWK01038970.1:0-17676 GCA_009830355.1 Cherax destructor
CCCTTTTAAATTAACACAGACAGTTTATCCCCGATACAACTCCACCATTTTGCTGCTTGAAGAAAACTGTGTCACTCCCAGCCCACCAGAGGCCACTGGTCGTTGGATGCACCAAGTGCAAACTCAGGAACAACTGCGCAAGACAACCTCCCGGCCCGAGAGCGAAGAGGTGAATGTATGTCAGCAGATGGGTCTATGAAGGATGAGGTGAATCATAGAATTGATGAGGGGAAAAGGGTGAGTGGAGCACTTCGGAGTCTGTGGAGACAAAGAACTTTGTCCATGGAAGTAAAGAGGGGAATGTAGGAGAGTATAGTTATACCAACACTCTTATATGGGTGTGAAGCATGGGTGATGAATGTTGCAATGAGGAGAAGGCTGGAGTCAGTGGAGATATCATGTCTGAGGTCAATGTGTGGTGTGCAGAGAATTCGGAGTTTGGAAATTAGGAGGAGGTGCGAGATTACCAAAACTATTATCCAGAGAGCTGAGGAGGGGTTATTGAGGTTGTTCGGTCATATAGAGAGAATGGATAGAAAACAGAATGACTTCGAGGCTGTATAAATCTGCAGTGAAGGAAACGTGGGGTAGGGGTTGGCATTGGAAAGGATGGAGGGAGGGGGTTAAGGAGGTTTTGTGCCAAATTTTCCATATATTGTTTAGGGTGGTGCCAAATTTTCCAGATTTTTAAAAAAAATCGTGGGTGTTGCCAATTTTTTTCAATTTTTTCGGATTTTTTTTCTCAAATTTTCGAATTTTTGGGTCTATCCCAACAGCGATCATTCGATTTCCAGCTCCTGGCCAACTTTACTATCGAGTAAATAAAGTTTAACACCCTTGAGGAATTCATCATCATGCGTCATTTGCTACAATAATCAAAGATGTAAAAGAATACAGCTCCTGGTTCCCAGTTCAACACCTACGTGTCATTTGTTTACAAGAATCAAGTAAAAAAAAGAGGTAATAAGATAACCCTGTAATATTTTACCACCAAGTGGTGTTAACCGATGATAACATATTTTGCGCTAAACACTCATGTGCTTTTGGAACTCTTGGGTCACATATTTTTAGAGTTATTAAGGTGTACAAAGTAAGAGAGAGTGAGGCTGCGCCAGGTGACAATCCCGCACTGCGCTACTCTGAGAAAACTTCCCCTCACTCCTTCAGTTGCTGCCTTGCAACATTGCATAGCTCCTGATGATGCACTGAGAAGTGTGAAAGTACTTGAACTAAACATTCCTCCCCCCACCCCGTTCCGTGGTTTGTTTTGTTTAGTTAAGATCTCCTGTCTGCGATTATTTGCATATATATATATATATATATGTCAGGGGAACGCCTTCCACCTGAACAAAATATAATGGAAAAATTAATAAAAAAAATTAAAGACTCTTGGGAAGGAAATAAACAAAGGATTTTCACAGTTTAATATTAAAAAAAAAACAAGTTTTATTTTTTTTATTGATAACACAAATACAAAAACAATGTTTTCCACACCAATAACCAAGTACTCCTTACAAAAACTTTGACATACATAACCACATAACAAAACCCAAACCATTACATTAAAGCACCAATAACACCTATTGGGCACCCAAACATAAAACTAATGTAGATTCTCTGTCCCACAGCAAGGTCAATCTCAACCTATCACTCACCACTCAAACTACACACATACCCAAATCCCTATCAACCACATTTACACACATCAACTTAATAAAAAAATATGCATCAATCCAACAATGGATTACATAAAACAAACAAAACAATATATTCCAAAAACCTAAAACTATAATGATATGTACTTTTGCAATGATACACAAAAATTAAAATATAAAAATATGTCAGATTATAAAATTAAAACCTTTTCCAATTAAATCCAATAACACCAACCACAAAACCCTCCCCAACACTCCTTTTTTACCCCTACCCTATTAACAACCACACCCCAAATCATTTCCACAAGCACACACATATTTAAACAAAAAACATAAAAATATGTGCTACCCAACGCACATAATAACAAACTCACACCATATTACACTATTCCGACCTATAACATGAGGCTATTGCTAAGAATAACCAATATATCATTACACAACATATAAGAACAAATATCCTACACTTAAAGAAAGCTTATTAACACACAAAAAGTTATCGTACATGTTACTATGGGCAACCTTCATATCTATGCCTATCACATAAAGAAAAAGTTACTACCACAACAAAAACAATAATATGAAAAGTGTAATAAATTATCATCCTGTAATCGTTCCAAGAAGATACCATACCATGAGGTCCACCTAAGACCCCCTTACGTTTACACCAACACTACACTATTAACATTTAGACAGACAATTCTGAAGCAAAAGCACTCAGCCTATAACCCGTTGAAAACAACCTCCACCTGACGTCCTATTAACTGAACCCCTACCCCTCTCCTTCCCATCCTATCCACTCATGCCCGTCCCCACCTAACCTCGACACCACCTCACCCAACCCTTCCTCCATACCCTCCTACCATATCCCACCTCACCCCTTAAACTATACACGTCAAATCCCTGTACGCCTGAGAAAAGCCCTCCCATGCTCTACCATAAAATCTTATTCTCTACACATAGTCCTAAAAGCCGCTTTCAACGCCCTTATACGCTTCCTCTTATCCCTGAGACACCAAGACAAAATATATAATCAAAACCAAATAAGATTAATCCTACGTGTGCTGTCCGAAAACTGACCCAAGTCCAATCTTAAAACAGAAACCTGTCCCCACCTATTCGTTCTCAACACCCCCAAACTATTCCTCACCCTGCAAATGACTACAAAAATAGATAACGTGATACGCCGTTTCCATTTCCCACACCTACTACATACCCCATCACGATTTACTTATAATAAATAATTGTTGCTAAACATCCCGCAAAACCTATACCTGTCTCCGTACTCTTGGTTTCATTTAATTTATGAAACCACCTCCAAATACTTACCTAATCATACAGCGGATAATCCCACCCCTGCACGACCTTCCCATCCAACCCCATCCTATCCAATCTTTTAACCCTACTCTTACCAGGCTCCTCATCACCATTAAACCCCTCAATATCGCTTCACACAACAGGATGTCTTTCCTCCCACCATCTTCGACTTCCTTCATTACCAATCCACCTGTCGACCCCCAACCTCCTCTCCGCAAAAATTCATGCTCACGAAACGCTACGCAACCTACATCTCAACGGTATCAACACCAGACCCCACCTCCTTTGTGTTTCCACAACCTCTCTTACCCAGTGCCTCCCATGCCCCCATATAAAACTCAACTTGTCCCAACAATCTCCCATGTCCACCTCCAAAGCGATACATCACGCCCGAAACCACAATTTACTATATACCAATACATAACAACTATGACTTCTGCAAAAGGAACCTCCCCACTCCCCAACCTCTCATCCTCCAAAGCCCCATCTACCGCGTCCTGGAGTTCACCTCCTCGCCACAACCGCATTAGCACTAAAAATATACCACAAATTTTAATCATATCCACACAGCTCCAACCTCTTCTTAACCCCAACGTACTGCCACACCAGTTACCTACCTCCAATAATTTTGATTTTACCCTGTTGACTCTCATCCCTGTTCCCGCTCCAAACCATTCTAACAAATCATTCAACCTACCCAATTGCCATTCCTTGCTAACAAAAATCGTTGTATCATCAATGTAACCAACTATCCCCTCCCTCCCCCACACCGCAGCTCCCTCCCCAACTCTTTCTCCACTAACCTATAAAATGGATCCTGTAAAAGAGCAAAAAGGATCAGTGACAGAGGACAACCCTGCAGACCCTTCTTCATTTCCACCACACCTCCAACCTTCCCTTAATCTGCACCCTTATCAAAGCACCTGCATACAGCGTCCCCACCCATCTCACCACCTCGTCCCCAAAACCTTGTCTCCCCAACACTTCCAACAATATGTCTCTATCTACCCTATCATATGCCCTCTGCCAATCCAAACCTAACCCCCCCCTCTTCACTATTTTCAACAAACTGTTTAATATGCCTATTCCCTGTTCGAATACTCCTTCCTGTCACCCCAAATTGTCCCCCATGCAAAACTCCCCCTAAACGTCTCTTAATTCTATTTGCCAATATTTTTGCAAAAATTTTATAGTCAGAAGTTAACAAAGCCAAACCTCTATAATCACTTAAACCTACTGGTGAATCTCCCTTTGCCACAAAAACAACAACCCCAGTCCTCATTGATTCACCCATAAAACCTTCCTCCCACAACCCTATTAAACAACCGAACTAAAACCCCTTTCAAAGCCTCCCAATGAGTCACATACAAATCCCCCAGCAACCCATCTACTCCTGGAGACTTCCCCAACCTCAACCCCATCACAGCCTCTCTCACCTCCTCCTCCAAGATCTCCACCCCACATTCCCTCCCCTCCTCCACACTCAACAACCTACCTATACCCTTCAATAACTTATCCCTCTCCGTCTGATGCACCTCCCCTTTCTGATATTGAACACGAAACCATCCTTCAGCATACCCCCCCATACCCTCCGTCGTTTGCAACACCCTTCCCTCCTGATACCCTTCCCCCTCTACCTTCAGCGACGATATCAACATCCCCTCCTACGCTTCTGAAAATTCCTTAATACCACTTTCGATACCTTCGCACCCCACAAAACCTGCTCCATTCCACTCCTAACCCGTAAAGCCTGAAACCTTTCCTCTTGCAAATCCCTTAACCTTCCTCTCAAGTCCACAACCTCTGCCCTACCTCTTCCCCCCCCAATCCCAAACCTGATAATCCCTCAACAACCCTTCCAAATACCTCTGATACCCATACCTACTCCTACATTCATCCCTTGCAACCCAGCCATAAAACTTCCGGATTTCCTCCTTTCCAGTCTCCATCCACCATCGTACAACCCCATCCCGCATTCCCTGCCCCTCCTTCCACCTCCCCACCATTCATCAAAAGCTCACTCCCACCTTCCTTTCCAACAACCTTGTATTCATTTTCCAATAACTCTATAAACACGCACCACTCCTTCCCATCCTCCTTCAAACAAAACCCCTCTATGATCCGAAAAGCCCACGTCCACACAATCCACCTTCCTAACCTCAACTAATCTCGACACATATATTCTATCCAGCCTAGCCGCGTAATCATTCCTCACAAAAGTGTAGTCAACCAAACCTCCCCTACCTCCCACCACATCAGCCACCCCCACCTCACAATTTAATGATTCCAACACACACCCACCGCCCCCCCGCTGCTCCACATCCCTGACCCTAACCACACTATTCCAGTCACCCGCAATAATGGAAACCTGGGCCAATCCTCGTACAGCATACATCAACTCATTATTGACAAAATCATCCTTCACCCTCCTATTACTTACAGCTGGCATATACACTCCCAAAAAACTCACCTGCGTCCCACTCCACTCCCCATTTACCCTGACCACGCATCCACCAACGTCCTCCCAAGACGTATGCCTACCAAAACCCCTCCCTTCAAAGCCAGAGCATCACTAGCAAAAATCCTGTACCCCTTGAATGAACACAACATCTACCTTCCACCTACTCAAAGTAACCTCCACCCATTGATGCTTAACCTCATTCCTAAGACCATTAATGTTAATAGTTACACACCTGAAATGTAAGGCTGAGGTTTTCCCTTATGCTTCAGTACTATCTTGTCGAATTTAGTTAATACCTCACCGTCCCTCTCCCTCTCCCTCCCACCCTCCTTAGCCTCCCCTACACCTCCATAACCCTTCGATTTAGCACCTTTCCTTTGTACTACGTCAGCCCACACTTTTTTCCCTGATCGTTAGCCAGCTGTCAACAATTCCTCTCCAGGCCTTTTCCTAGACACACCCCTCTCCTCAAGTAATTCCATCTCCTCTTCCCTATGTACCTCAGCTTCCACCACAGTTACATTAGTAACAGACACTTCCTGACTCTCATGCACCGTCCCTGATGCCCCTTGAGGCTCCTGTGAAGGACCACCTTGCACCAAATCTGACACTTCCTCCATTGACAGAGGCTCACCCTGTATGAACTCTCGTAAATTTCTCAATAGCTCAGATTCTTCCCCAGGCAATCCCTGCTGCTCACCATCCGATGCCATACTATGCACCTGCAATGCCTCCATTGGCACCACCTCCTCCCCGTCCGCCGCATTCTCCGTGCGGTCCACCTCCGCACTCCAAGACTGCCCATCACGCCCTCCTGTCCTCCATCCACTCATTGCTCTTCCGTCTGTATAGCTGATTCCACCTCCGTCCTTCCTCCGACCTCCACTCCGGTCCTCACGTCCTGCTTCCGCCACACACATTCCGCCGCTAAATGTCCCTGGAGGCCACACAAACGACAAGTACGGGCTTGCCCAACATATGTCACATAAATCTGTGTGCGAAAATCAGCCATTAAGACATAAGACGGAATTGGTTGACGCAACGTCATCTTCACTGAGTATGTCCCTTCGAGCATACCAGCGTATGGCCCGTTACCCCACCGGCTACAGTTACAGCATGTACTATACCGTATTGTTGCATAACACCAGTCACATCACATTCCGTCGCCTCGAATGGCACGTTTCGCAACTTTATCTACTTATATTGCACCGACACATCACGGACACATACCTCCAGGCCCATCATGACCTTCAGCCGTTGATCCTGGAATTGATCCACAATCCGATGATAAGCAGCTGTGCATGCAAATTTAACAAAAATCCTGCACGCCCCGTTGAGTGCAATCCCGTAAAGTTCAGAATGCTCAATGCACAGCACATCTCGCAAAATCGCTGACAGGATCACTTCAGCATTTGACGGGTACACCGCTTCCAAGAGTACTTCAATCCCGATCGTGTTTACCTTCCGCCTATACCCGTTCGCCATTGTAAGGTATAAAGATGCACAACCTGTCCGACAGAGGCCACCACTAACACCCGCACACAACCAGGGCTGGGCGATGAAATGATAAAAAAGAAGTAGGCCGTTGTGGTTGTGGCAGGATGTAGAGTAGAAGAATATAAGGCCCAGGATGAGTCTCGGGTGTAGATGAGATGTTGGATGGTTATCCTGCCAGATGTTACAAATTCTGGTATGCCACTTGGTCGCGGTAGGTAAGATGTATATACGGGTGAGTAAGCGTCAGAGAATGAGTCCGCATGAACGTATACTTGCTCCTTCAAATCGGGCGTCTGTACCAGCTGACCAGGCCAGCAGCAGAGCTGATCAGGAGAAGTGTGGAGGTGTAGTCCTGACAATGGCGACCTTGCCAGGATACGACTCTTGAGGCTACATCTTCCTGATGGTTCTACTGGTTCGTGAGTATAACATTTAAGATTGAAAAGAGTGAGTTGGTATCTTTGAGGTGTCAAGTCATTACTGGTAGTCTGTTTGACTTACAGTTTTTTGGTTCTTGGGTTGGGTTTAGAAGTTTACTCATTTTTGTTGGACCTGAGGAACTTCCATAATAACCCCTCCTGGGTGAACCGTGTTTGTTTATCTCAGTGAAGGCTATTGAGCCCACTAGAGTTACTTCCAAGTTGAAAATAGTATTTCATTTTCTTCTTTGGGAAGGTTAGAAAGTGTGCGGACGAGGTCCCTCTTTAGAAACAATCGTTTCAGTTGTTAATTTACGATTGACTTGTTAGGTTTGTATAACATTTCTTACTATGGATTCGTTAAATTTCTGGTTAAGGGCTGGAAAAGACATGGAATTTACTGGCCAGAATCTTGATAGTTATATTACATCTAAAATGGCTATAGAAGAGAAAAAGGAACAGGAAAGACTAGCTCTAGAAGAGAAAAGACTAGCTCGGGAAGAAAAAAAGGAACAGGAAAGAATAGCTCGAGAAAATGAAAGGATTGCTCGTGAAGACAAAAGAGAACAGGAAAGGATAGCTAGAGAAGACAGAGTTCAGGCAAGGGAAGTAGCCTTCAAGATGAAGGAAATTGAATAACAAGCAAAGCAGTGGGAGTTAGAACAGTTAAGGTTGGAATTGGAAGCCAAGAAGGTAGAGCTATCTAAGCATAAAATAGATGAAGGGGTACTAGAATACCCTACCCACGAATCTAATATTAGGATGCCTCAAATACCACCTTTCACAGAGCAAGATGACATCGTGGCATATATCACCAGATTCGAGAACACTGCCACACTCTGTGAGTGGCCTTCAGATTCTTGGTCTACTAGACTTCTCGTCGTCGTAAGCTCCTCTCCTTTTACTTTGGAGTCGATTATAGCTGATAACATAAGAAGCCATCTCGGAGTCGATTATAGCTGATAACATAAGAAGCCATCTCGATAGGCATAATTTGATTAATGATACTCAACATGGATTCACCAGGGGCCGTTCCTGCCTAACTAATTTATTAACTTTTTACAGTAAGGCTTTTGAGGCAGTTGATCATGATAAAGAATTCGATATTGTTTATTTGGATTTTAGTAAGGCTTTTGATAGAGTACCACATCAGAGACTGTTAAAGAAAGTGGCTGCTCATGGCATTGGGGGAAAAGTGTTGTCATGGATCGAGTCATGGCTCACCAATAGGAAGCAGAGGGTGTGCATAAATGGGGTTAAATCGGAGTGTCTATCTGTAACAAGTGGCGTTCCTCAGGGATCGGTTTTGGGCCCGTTGTTGTTTATAATATATATAAATGACCTTGACGAGGGAATTACTAGTGATATGAGCAAATTCGCTGATGACACGAAGATAGGTAGGATAATCGATTCAGACGTAGATGTCAGGGAACTACAGGAGGATTTAGACAAACTCAATTCCTGGTCAGAAAAATGGCAGATGCAGTTCAAAGTAGATAAATGCAAAGTTCTTAAGCTCGGGAGTGTCCATAACCCAAGCACTTATAAGTTAAATAACGTAGAACTTAGCCATACAGATTGCGAGAAGGACTTGGGGGTGATGGTAAGCAGCAACCTTAAACCAAGACAGCAATGCCTAAGCGTACGTAATAAGGCAAATAGATTACTGGGATTTATATCAAGAAGTGTTAGCAACAGAAGTCCAGAGGTTACATTACAGCTTTATACATCATTAGTAAGGCCTCACCTAGATTACGCAGCTCAGTTTTGGTCTCCATATTACAGAATGGACATAAATTCGTTAGAAAACATTCAGCGTAGAATGACTAAATTAATACATACCATTAGAAATCTTCCTTACGAAGAAAGATTGAAGACCCTTAAATTACATTCACTTGTAAGACGTAGAATGAGGGGAGACATGATCGAGGTATACAAGTGGAAAATGGGTATTAACAAAGGGGATATAAATAAGGTCTTGAGGGTATCTCTCCAAGAGAGAACCCGCAATAATGGATTCAAGTTAGATAAGTTTAGATTTAGAAAGGATATAGGAAAGTATTGGTTTGGAAATAGGGTAGTTGATGAGTGGAACAGTCTGCCTAGTAGGGTTATTGAAGCAAGGACCTTGGGTAGTTTTAAATTTAGGTTGGATAAATTCATGAGTGAAAGGGGTTGGAATTGAGTGGGAATTGCACATGGAAATGAATGGCTGTCCAGGGCAATTGGTGTCAATTGCTGGCTGGACAAATACTGTAAGGAAAATTCAGTAACATTCATTGACAACTGGGACCTCTTCTATGGCAGAAATGACATGTATGCCAGGGATGGGGTTCACTTATCCAGGTCTGGGGTGGGGGCACTGGCAACTGCAGTGGAGGGAGCTGTTAGGGCTTTAAACTAGAAATAGTTAGTGGTATGGGTTTTGGGGGGAAAACAGAGAAGTCCCAGTGTAGTAATATTATAAGTTGTAGGAGAACTAGTAATAGGCAGAATAAGGTGGATAGTGGAAAGCTAGTGACACTAGATGACAAGGACAGTAATAGGTATAGTGGAAAAACAGAGATGAGCAGGAAGGGTAAAGAGAAAGGAGGGTCTCTAAATATATATTACACCAATAGTCGTAGTGCTAGGAATAAGATGGGCGAGTTGAGATTAGTTGCAAGTACGGGTAATATTGATGTTTTTGCAATAACTGAGACATGGTTTAATATGAAAATCGGGACTTGCCTGCCGAATGTCACATTCAGGGTTTTAAATTGTTCCAAGTAGACAGAAGTATCGGGAAAGGGGGTGGGGTGGCACTCTATGTCCGTGATCATTTAAATTGTTGCATAAAAACGGGTATAAAGTCTGAATTAACACATACAGAGTCTGTCTGGATAGAATTTTCAGAGGGGTGTGAAAATTGATTTTAGGCGTGATTTACCGTCCTCCAAACTTAGATAGGGAACAAGGGAGACTACTTTGGGAGGAAATTGTTAAGGCCACAAGACACGATAACGTAGTAATTCTAGGGGACTTTAACTTTAGTCAGATTGATTGGAATTTCATGACAGGGAATTTAGAATCTAACGACTTTTTAGAAGTAGTTCAGGATTGCTTTTTGAAGCAGTTTGTAACAGAACCTACAAGGGAAATAACCTACTTGACTTGGTTCTGGCAAGCAAGGAAACCCTTGTTAATAATTTAGAAATTACAGAGGAACTCGGCTCAAGCGACCACAAGTCAATTACCTTTAGCATTGAATGGATGTATGATAGTAGGGATAATTCAGTAATGGTCCCAGATTTTCGCTTAGCAGATTATAATGGACTTAGAGAACACTTATCAACTGTGGACTGGGGTGAAGAAGAGAGGTATCAATATGACAGTTTTCTTAACACTATACAGGCTGCCCAAAGAACATTTATCCCGTATAAAGAAATTAGATCAAGTAGAAATGACCCAAAATGGATGAATAATAGGCTCAAATATCTTTTAGGGCAGAAGAAAGGAATTTATAGGCGCATAAAAAGAGGTGAGGGTCATCTTATAAATCAGTATACTGACATTAAGAGGGACGTTAAAAGGGAATAAGAAAAGCTAAACGGGACTATGAAATTAAAGTTGCTAGGGATTCAATAACTAACCCAAAAAGTTTTTCAGGTTTATAGAACAAAAGTTAGGGATAAGATAGGTCCCCTTAAAAATAACTTTGGGCATCTTACTGACAAGGAGAATGATATGTGCTCTATTTTTAATAATTATTTTCTCTCGGTTTTCACACAGGAAGACATTAATAATATCCCAGTAATTAATTTTTACAGAGGCCCAGAAGAAGATAAATTATGTAATATCACAGTCACTAGCGAAATGATTATGAAACAGCTGGACCGACTGAAACAAAATAAATCGCCGGGTCCTGATGAGCTTTTGCAAGGGTTCTTAAGGAATGCAAAATGGAACTCTGTGAACCAATATCTAACATTTGTAATTTATCTCTTCAAACAGGTGTAGTGTCTGATATGTGGAAGATGGCTAATGTAATTCCTATTTTTAAAGCAGGGGACAAGTCACTACCGTCAAACTACCGCCCAATAAGCCTGACCTCAATTGTAGGCAAATTACTAGAGTCAATTATAGCTGATATTATTAGAAGCCATCTAGATAACCATAATTTGATTAATGATACCCAGCATGGATTCACGAGGGGCCGTTCCTGCCTATCTAATTTATTAACCTTCTTCAGTAAAGCTTTTGAGGCTGTTGATCACGATAAAGAATTCGATATTGTTTATTTAGACTTTAGTAAGGCTTTTGATAGAGTACCGCACCAGAGACTGTTAAAGAAAGTGGCAGCTCATGGCATTGGGGGAAAAGTGCTGTCATGGATCGAGTCATGGCTCACCAATAGGAAGCAGAGAGTGTGCATAAATGGGGTTAAATCCGAATGGGGACTTGTAACAAGTGGTGTTCCACAGGGATCAGTCTTAGGCCCATTGTTATTTATAATATATATCAATGACCTTGATGAGGGAATTACTAGTGATATGAGCAAATTCGCCGACGACACGAAGATAGGTAGGATAATTGATTCAAACATAGATGTCATAGAACTTCAGGAAGATTTAGACAAACTTAATTCGTGGTCAGAAAAGTGGCAGATGCAGTTCAATGTAGATAAATGCAAGGTTCTGAAGCTCGGGAGTGTCCATAACCCAAGCACTTATAAGTTAAATAACGTAGAACTTAGCCATACAGATTGCAGAAGGACTTGGGGTGATGGTAAGCAGCAACCTTAAACCAAGACAGCAATGCCTAAGCGTACGTAATAAGGCAAATAGATTACTGGGATATATATCAAGAAGTGTTAGCAACAGAAGTCCAGAGGTTATATTACAGCTTTATACATCATTAGTAAGGCCTCACCTAGATTACGCAGCTCAGTTCTGGTCTCCATATTACAGAATGGACATAAATTCGTTAGAAAACATTCAGCGTAGAATGACTAAATTAATACATAGCATTAGAAATCTTCCTTACGAAGAAAGATTGAAGACCCTAAAATTACATTCACTTGTAAGACGTAGAATGAGGAGACATGATCGAGGTATACAAGTGGAAAATGGGTATTAACAAAGAGGATATAAATAAGGTCTTGAGGATATCTCTCCAAGAGAGAACCCGCAATAATGGATTCAAGTTAGATAAGTTTAGATTTAGAAAGGATATAGGAAAGTATTGGTTTGGAAATAGGGTAGTTGATGAGTGGAACAGTCTGCCTAGTAGGGTTATTGAAGCTAGGACCTTGGGTAGTTTCAAATTTAGGTTGGATAAATTCATGAGTGAGAGGGGTTGGATTTGAGTGGGACTCGCGCATGAGTGGGTAGAATTGTCAAAGCTTATTTCTTGGGTAGCATTGAAGATTGGGTTGAGCAAATATTCTGTTAGTGGGACGGATTGTGAAGGACCTGCCTAGTATGGGCCAACAGGCCTGCTGCAGTGTTCCTCCTTTCTTATGTTCTTATGTTCTTATGCCTAAGCGTACGTAATAAGGCAAATAGATTACTGGGATTTATATCAAGAAGTGTTAGCAACAGAAGTCCAGAGGTTATATTACAGCTTTATACATCATTAGTAAGGCCTCACCTAGATTACGCAGCTCAGTTCTGGTCTCCATATTACAGAATGGACATAAATTCGTTAGAAAACATTCAGCGTAGAATGACTAAATTAATACATAGCATTAGAAATCTTCCTTACGAAGAAAGATTGAAAACCCTAAAATTACATTCACTTGTAAGACGTAGAATGAGGGGAGACATGATCGAGGTATACAAGTGGAAAATGGGTATTAACAAAGGGGATATAAATAAGGTCTTGAGGATATCTCTCCAAGAGAGAACCCGCAATAATGGATTCAAGTTAGATAAGTTTAGATTTAGAAAGGATATAGGAAAGTATTGGTTTGGAAATAGGGTAGTTGATGAGTGGAACAGTCTGCCTAGTAGGGTTATTGAAGCTAGGACCTTGGGTAGTTTCAAATTTAGGTTGGATAAATTCATGAGTGAGAGGGGTTGGATTTGAGTGGGACTCGCGCATGAGTGGGTAGAATTGTCAAAGCTTATTTCTTGGGTAGCATTGAAGATTGGGTTGAGCAAATATTCTGTTAGTGGGACGGATTGTGAAGGACCTGCCTAGTATGGGCCAACAGGCCTGCTGCAGTGTTCCTCCTTTCTTATGTTCTTATGTTCTTACATGTATTAGGGTAGGTAAGGTTTGTCAGGAAACAGGACAAGTGTTTCCTGACGCGGGACTTAGTCATATGATGACCCACAGCAGGAGATTTTGGTCATCTGACCAAGGCCTTCCGCTGGCTTAACGTTCCATCCCTTTAAAAATTATGGTTATGATTATAACCAATTTACTAAATAAACTTACTTGACAAGGCCCAGGTAGGCTGGTGTCTGTCGTAGTGTACCATCTGTTCCTTCCAGAGAAAATGAACTTAGTCTTCCTTCCACAGAAAACCAAGAAGGGTACACATACACACACAACCCGCACATATAAAGAAGAGAGGAGCTTACGACGACGTTTCGGTCCGACTTGGACCATTTACAAGAAGGGTAATCCAACGCTGGATATTATTATAAATTTTATACACATAAGTATCACGAGGAAAATACTAGAAGATAATTAACAGCCAGCCACAAGCTTCTAACCGCCGGGAACAAGTCATGTGACGTATATAATATGCTAAAATAATTAACAAGAAAGAGTTTTAACCTCTATTAAATTCTTTATCTTTCTTATAGATATAGAAATGTTTGTAGATGGTCATGTAGTTCAGCTGAAGATGAGACAATTGTGGGTCGTGTTTTGTTAGTTTCCGCCTCTCTTGTATTTCACTATCCAAATTTCTCCTTTACGTATAATATTGACAAATAAGAATTTTATCCTGTCTTAAATTCCTTGTTCTATTATTAAATCCTTGTAAATTCTTGTTGTCTAAGAGTGTTCTTTGATAGGGAAGTGTTTGAAGATGGAACGTGACTACCTTCGACAAGTGTGACCATGGTGTAATAACGCACTTTTGTGCGTGATAAAGGAATAACTGGAAAAGTTGGTAGATGGATCTATAATTTCCTAACAAATAGAACACAAAGAGTAGTAGTAAACTGAGTAAAGTCTGATGCGGCTACTGTGAAAAACTCTGTTATACAAGGTTAACTCTCTAATTGTAACTGATTCTCTGTCATCCATAAGTGCTCTCAACTCATCAAGTATAACTTGTAGCATGCTCGTGTCAGAAGCCAGGCACAGGTATGGTAAGATTCTGGATAGTAGAGTCAGAGTGCACATGCTGTGGATTCCATCTCACATTGGTCTTCAGATGTATGATAGAACTGATAAATTGGCTAAGTTTTATGCTTTCAAAGAGGGGATAGATTACAATCTTGGCTTGTCAGTTAGCAGTTTGAGAACAATAATACGAAAATAACTTCAACTGAATTTTATTGACTTAAGACTCAGGGAGATTGACACCAGTCAGTCCATCTATCATCATTCTATCATGCAGGAGGAGCCACATGTCTATGGTGCATCCAACAAAATAAGCAGACTCTTGGATGTCACCACCGCCCGCCTCCGGCTGGGTTACAAGTATCTTTGGCAGGTTAAATCACCACCACCAGATGTAGACCAAACAAGATGTAAACTTTGCCAGTTGGATTATTGTCACACCCTGCGTCATTATGTACTGGAGTGCGATAAAATTAATGAATTCAGAGACAACTCACTCAGAAATGTTCAAGATATGTCAAAGTATTTTATCCACAGTGGTATATTACAGACCATTCTGGAAAAATACCCTGACTTGTGTGTGTGTGTGTGTGTGTGTGTGTGTGTGTGTGTGTGTGTGTGTATGTATATATGTGTGTATGTGTATGTGTGTATGTATATACATGTATGTGTGTGTGTGTATATGTATGTGTATATGTATATGTGTGTGTGTGTGTGACCCAACAATTAAAATTTGCACCAATAACTCATTACAGTTGCGGCTGGGTGTAGACTAATAGATTGCTCATTGCTTTATAATTTGTTCATGAGTGCAACCATGTACAGACGTAAGTAAATTTACTTACATGATTCATTACCTTGTAACTAGTGAATTCATTACCATTGTACCTTGTTCAGCTATCAAAACTTTGGGGCCCAGTCTCTGGACCCTATATATACCTCTGTAATCTGCAAATACCTTTGTAACTTGTCATGATTGTGACCATCTGAGTTCATTACCTTTGTAACTTGCTCAGCTATCAAACTTTGAGGTCCAGTCCCTGGACCCATTATGTACTTCTGTAATCTTTTGACTACCGCCCACAGGATGGGTATGGGGTGCATAATAAAGATATCAAACTAACTAAAAAAACTACAAGGCACAGTACTCGCTCCCATCCAGTTCCTCATCCTCATATCTGACATAGACAGGGATGTAAGCCACGGCACCGTGTCTTCATGCGCATATGATTCCCGAATCTGCATGAGTGTCATCCATTGAAGACAATGCAAAACTCCAGGTGGACATCAACCAAATTTTTAAATGGGCCACAGAAAACAATATGAAGTTCAGTAATGAGAAATTTCAATTACTCCGATATGAAAAACGTGAAGAAATTAAAAGTACGTATATCGGAGTATAAAACAAATTCCAACCACACAATACAGCGAGAAACTAATGTAAAGTACCTGGGAGTGATAATATCAGAGGATCTCACTTTCAAAGACCACAACATTGTATGAATTGCATCTGCTAGAAAAATGACAGGATGGATAATGAGAACCTTCAAAACTAGGGATGCCAAGCCTATGATGACACTCTTCAGGTCGCTTGGTCTATCTAGGCTGGAATATTCCTGCGCACTGACTGCGCCTTTCAAGGCAGGCAAAATTGCTGACCTAGAAAATGTATAGAGAACCTTCACGGCACACATAAATACGATAAAACACCTAAATTACTGGGAACGGTTGAAGTTCCTCGACCTGTACTCCCTGGAACGCAGGCGAGAGATGCATGATTATATACAATAGGAAAACCTTAGAGGTATTAGTACCAAATTTCCATACGAAAATCACTCCCTATAAAAGCAAAAGACTCGGCAGGCGATGCAACATCCCCCAATGAAAAGAGACAACACAATAAGTGTCAACTGCCTCCCAGTATACATAAGGAGGATTACCAATAGACCCCTGGCTGTCTTCAAGAAGGCTTTGGACAGGCACCTAAAGTCAGTACCTGATCAGCCGGGCTGTGGTTAGTACGTCGATTTACGTGTGGCCAACAGTAACAGCCTGGTTGATCAGGTCCTCATCCACCAAGAGGCCTGGTCACAGACCGGGCCGCGGAAGCGCTGACCCCCGAAACCTTCTCCGGGAATACCTAATTGTAGACGGCTGTGAGTCGTCTCAAATTCAATTTTATTTCTGATAATATTACAAAGTGGGGTTTACATATTATGTTATTTATACAATTTATGAAATAATTATTAGAAGAAGGCCAATAATATGCCTAGGTATGCCTAGGCATTTCAGGCAGTCTTATACTAGATCTAACTCTATAGTAACACAATGATTATACTGGTATTGATGTTAGGTAATTGTAGTGATTAACTAGGTTTACAAAATTGAGGTAGTTTAAAGATTTAAGAATTTATCAGTTGCTGCCCGACCACTGTGGTGTGAGGGTGTGCTGTCAGGCGCCTCTGGTGGCCAGCTTTGACAACTTCATTTTCTCAGCAATAACCGAGTCATACAGAAGGAATAAATACAGTGTGTATTGAGGTGCTCGCTGGGCATTTACCCTTCAAATGCAGACGATCTTTACCTGCCATTCTACGTGATAAATATGGATTTGCCACTTCAGATATTTATGGGATATCACTGAATGGAGCAACAAGAGTGTTTGTGAAATTCTCGTCGAGTGGTGTCTACGGAAGAGCTGTTGACGATTATCAAGACAAGAGGATGGTTGTGGAGGGAAGGATTGGAGGTGCGGCTGAGGGACGTATCTGCGACATACAAGTGGATACGGATTCGTAATTGTCCATTTGAGGCCTTATGAAGAAGATGTGGAGATGTGTTCGGCCTATGGGGTGATTCATGGGCAACTGTCGGTAGGTGGGAGCAGGTGCCTATGCAGGATTGCCAGAAGGATCCTTTCAGTCTGAAGATTCCCTTGGGATGCCTATCCATCATATGTATTGATGCCCCTCTTTCGTACACAAGTATATGTACATATGCAGGGCAAGTGAGGACATGCCGGTTAATGTGGACAGGCGGGGCA
>WNWK01038971.1:0-17676 GCA_009830355.1 Cherax destructor
AGGCAGTGGAGATGTCGTGTCTGAGGGCAATGTGTAGTGTGAAAATAATGCAGAGAATTCGTAGTTTGGAAATTAGGAGGAGGTGCGGGATTACTTTTCTCTTGCTGACTGATATAAGTTCGTGTTGGCATTTTTTTCCAAAAAACACTTGACTCGTCAGCATTAAACACTTGATGTGGCACATATTAACTCTCAGAAATATTTTCCTGCAATTTAGCAGGGAAATTACTTGCTGCTGTATGATCAGCTGAAGCACTTTCACCAGACTACTTACAATTATGTAACTTATTACGGAACTTAAAGTTGTGGAACCAGCCTGTGCTAAACACACGTTTTTTTTTCAGGCCTTCCTTCTTTATCACACACTGCTTTAAACAACTGTAAGACTTTTTCTCTTAATAAGAGGAAATTAAGTGGTGCAACTTTCTTTGTCTTTTATTCGATCCATCAAGCAACAAGTTTTCAGTTTTATTTACTTGCTGTGATCTGTGTGTCATTCTTTGCATGAGATGACATCTTGGGTTATTCATTACACAAGCTCGTATATTCGCCTCATTCTTTTTAATTGTACGAACTGACGCTTCATAAAGGCCATAGGTCCTCACTATATCCACCACACGTGAGCCACTCTTAAGCTTATCTAATATCTCGATTTTCTTCGTAATTCCTAGACATGAATGCTTAAACCTTTTCTTGTCACTTGCGGGAACACTTGTATGCTTACTGGGTACCATGATTGCTTGGCAGATTTAACAAATGACAATGAAAATAGGAAAATATGTATGTAAATAAGCACGGCGAGCTTCCCGAGTATCGTCGTCCTACACGCGTATGAACCCAACTGAAGGCTGGGAGGGCCAAATTTCCCCCTCCCATAATCGTGTTAAACTAATTTTACGAAGTGTTAAACAAAAATATGCCGCAATTCTTCAATCGTACAATAACCAAAACGTTCAAGAAAAAAACGTGTTAAACGACGACCTACTGTGTGTGTGTGTGTGTGTGTGTGTGTGTGTGATATATATATATATATATATATATATATATATATATATATATATATATATATATATATATATATATATATATAAACAAACACTGATCTCTGGCAGACGGAGACTCGAACCTACGAACCTTGTGACAAGATACGCAGTGCTTAGCCGACCGTACCACACTGGACAATACCTTGGCGTCCAGCTCACGCTAGACGTTGATCCAAGGCACCCAGCTTTCAGGTAGGTGTCTTACAGCTTTCATCTCATCTCCTGGATGAGTGTTTGTGAATATTTCGCCTGCTCTTGCGAATTCCTAGCATTGTAAAAGTCTTTAGTTGTGTCGATGCATGCAGGGGATGATATGAAAGCTGTAATCCACCTCCCTGAAAGCTGGCGCCTTGGATCAACGTCTACTGGCTGACGCCAAAGTATGTCCAGTGTGGTACGGTCAAGCCTGTGTGCCTTGTCACAAGGTTCTGGTCAGTCTCCATCGGCCAGAGATCAGTGTTTGTGAATATTTCGCCTGCTCTTGCGAATTCCTAGCATATGTATATATATATATATATATATATATATATATATATATATATATATATATATATATAAATATGTCCGATTAGGTAAAACTGGTCAATTAGCAAGAACTCATCTAAACTTAAGTCCTTTCTAAAATTCTTATACGTTTAAAGATATATTTTTTCATTTATGTTAATGTAAAAATTTTATAATTTTGTACTAAAGAAACTTTGAAAACTACCTAACCATTAAAAAGCAACTTAATTTAGCCTAAGACAATAAAATATTTTAGATACGTTAACATAATTTAATAATAAACAAACACAATAAATATATTTTTTTTGTTATAGTTAAAGAATGATTTTGGCGAAATTATTGCATACAAAAAATTTCACTTATCTTATATGGCAAGGTGAGCGTTGCTATTTAAGTAAAATCCAAGTTTTACCTAATCGGCACGACATATATATATATATATATATATATATATATATATATATATATATATATATATATATATATATATATATATATATATATATATATATCTTGCCGATTAGGTAAAACTGGTCAATGCAAGAACTCATCTAAAATTAAGTCCTTTCTAGAATTTTCTCTTATACGTTTAAAGACATATTTTTTTTCATTTATGTTAATGTATATATATATATATATATATATATATATATATATATATATATATATATAGTCTGCCGATTAGGTAAAACTAGCGATTTTGGCTTAAATAGCACCGCTCACCTTGCCATATAAGACAAGTGAAAATTTGTGTATGCAATAATTTCGCCAAAATCATTCTGAACATAACGAAAAAAATATATTTCATTGTGTTTGTTTATTATTAAATTAATGTTAACGTATCTAAAATATATTTAGTTGGGTTAGGCTAAATTAAATTGCGCTTGTTGTAATAAGGTTAGGTAGGTTTTCAAAGTTTCTCTTGGTACAAAAATATAAATTCTTACATTAACATAAATGAAAAAAATATATCTTTAAACGTATAAGAGAAAATTTTAGAAAGGACTTAATTTTAGATGAGTTCTTGCTAATTGACCAGTTTTACCTAATCGGCACGACAAAAAAAAAAATATATATATATATATATATATATATATATATATATATATATATATATATATATATATATATATATATATATATATATATATATACAGTGGTACCTCGAGTTACGATGGTCCCCAAAATCGCCCTTTATGTAAGTTTATTTTTTTAAATGCTTTTGTAAGTATATTTTTGGGGGTGTAAAAGGACTAGTCTATTTTACATTATTCCTTATGGGGATAAATTCGTTTGGTAATGGCACTTGAACAGCATTCTCGAACGAAAAATATCGTAACTCGAGGTACCACTGATATATATATATATATATATATATATATATATATATATATATATATATATATATATATATATATATATATACACACAAACTGGCCGTATCCCACCGAGGCAGGGTGACCCAAAAAGAAAAACAAAAGTTTATCTTTTTAACTTTAGTAATGTATACAGGAGAAGGTGTTACCAGCCCATTGCTCCCAGCATTTTAGTCTCCTCTTACGACACGCATGGCCTATGGAAGAAGAATTCTGTAGAAAACACAGAGGGTGTGATATATATGCTTCTACATGCATGTGGAGTGTGACCTAAGTGCAAGTAGAAGTAGGAGGACGTTCCTGAAAACCTGCATGTTTATGAGACAAAAAAAGACACCAGCAATCCTACCATCATGTAAAACAATTACAGGCTTTCATTTTACACACACTTGGCAGGATGGTAGAACCTCCCTGGGCGGTTGCTGTCTACCAATCTACTACCTAGGACTTCCAGCAAGTGTGCGTGATTGTGTTAGATAGGAGCGAATGGAGACAAATGGTTTTTAGGACTTGACGTGCTGTTGGAGTGTAAGCAAGGTAACATTTATGAAGGGATTCAGGGAAACCGGCAGGCCGGACTTGAGTCCTGGAGATGGGAAGTACAGTGTCTGAACTTTGAAGGAGGGGAGTTAATGTTGCAGTTTTATAACTGTAGTGTAAGCGCGCCTCTGGCAAGACAGTGATGGAGTGAATGATGATGAAAGTTCTTTTTTGGGCCACCCTGCCTTGGTGGGAAACGGTCTATATATATATATATATATATATATATATATATATATATATATATATATATATATATATATATATATATATATATATATAATATATATATAAATATTATATATATATATATATATATATATATATATATATATATATATATATATATATATATATATATATATATATATATATATGTGTGTGTGTGTGTGTGTGTGTTCACTGGTTCAGAAATTGGTTTCACAAGGAAGTGAGTCAGCCTTGAGTGGCCAGGTCTTGACAGGCTTCTCCACCACCAGAGGCCAAAGCCGGGCTTAGTAGCTCTGGCTTATATACAGATAAACTTCCTTCACACAGTTTTTTTTATCCTGGAGTTGGCGTGAGCAAGGCCAGCACGTGATGAACAACGCTGGGTCAGAAAGATGATTTACCACTCGGTAGCAATTTTATCTTAATGCTGACAGCTATGAAGGTAAACCTTAATTACTTCACGGATCACAATTCATCTCAGTCTATTGTTGTTTACCTAAAGTGTAATAAAGATAAATTCTCCAGAGGAAGTCTGGGAGAGGGAGAGTTAAGCTTCCCCGCTGACTACGATGGGAGAGGTTTGGGAGAGGAAGAGTTTAAGCTTCCCCGCTGACTACAATGGGAGAGGTGTGGGAGAGGAAGAGTTAAGCTTCCCCGCTGATTACGATGGGAGAGGAGGCAGACCACCTGAGGAAAAACTCAGATGGAAGAAGCGAGAGAAGGGCGGAGAAACGGAAATGAATGTGAAAAAGAGGAAGTAAAGTTGGGGGAAGAGAGAGAAGAAAAGTGAACGTGAGGGTTTATGGAGAGGCGAAGCAACTAAGAAAATGTTGAAAATAGTTTGATGGTAGATTTTTCATTATATTCCAATTATTTCCAACTTAGGAGAAAGATGAGTCATCGTAGAGGGAGGAGGTAGAGTAGAGGTTGTTACCAGCGGTCACCTTGTTACCAGCGGTCACCTTGTTACCAGCGGTCACCTTGTTACCAGCGGTCACCTTGTTACCAGCGGTCACCTTACTACCAGCGGTCACCTTGCTTACCAAACTCACCTGGATCAGGAAGCAAGATCAGTCCACCACAACCACAACTAGGTGAATACAAAGAACGTCCCAGCTATCACAGTGATGTGATAACAAGATTTACACATCTCTCTCGAGCCTTAGTACTCAGTGCCACCATCTATCCTTCAGCATGTTACATCCCTCACACTTCATTCATGCCCTCTACGTCCTCGTCTCAGGATGATGAATATATCCCCCCACTTCCTCGTCCTTATCTCATTGGGTCGTCTATTTTCCTTCCCTCTCTCTTCCACATACTAGTTTCAAGGTGCCATCTTTCCAAACTGCTCCTCCTTTATGTGGTTTTCCTAACTCGGATCATCCTTGCAAACGCACCTTGAAGATGCTCTCGATTACAAAAAATAAAAGGAACAATACCGCGGCAGCAACAATTCACCAAAATCCCGCACAAAGAGGAACCTAATGACGACCTTTCTATCCATCCTGGAACACTGTCGAATCACAAATGGGCGAGAAAGTAAACAAGACCAGAAAAGAATACTAATAATACTGCCTACAGTATTCACTTCTAGCCTGTAATTTTCTCGTCCACTTGAGACTTGACAGTGATCCAGGACAGAGTGGCAGGTTATCATAACTTTCTTCTCTTACGAGCACTAAATTGGTGAAATGCTGTAGATGATCATTTAGTCTCGACGCTTTTGCAACCATTGCCAGTGTAGCTACAGCGTTAAGAAAGAGGTAGCTGTTGGATTCACAGCTGTTGTTGAGTATGGTCACTTTTGTGTCAATGTAATTCAATAACACCAGAAGTAAATGGTTCAGTATTAGAATAGTTCCTTCCCCATACTGTCGCAGCACCTTCCCAAACCCCTCCTGTCCCAGTTCCCATGTTACACTCTATTAAACGATCGTCACACAACCATTTTTATGCCCTTTAGACCAGCTAACTGGCAATTCAGAGTATAAGAGTTCTGGGGCCCCACTGCTGCAGTTACTGTGCAGATCAGCACACAAATAAAGTAAAAGCATGCTTTCCCCTACCAACTCTGTGTGAATCCACCCGTGTGTCTAGGTTGTCCCACTTCCTGACCACTCTAAGACTAAAGATTTATTTACTAGCCTCCTTGTGACAAATCTGTGACATCATGTACCTGAGACCATCCTCTCAAACACTCTTCCAGTATTGTGTGTGTGTGCATCTGTACTCACCTAATTGTGGTTGCAGAGGTCGATTTATAGCTCCTGGCCCCGCCTCTTCACTGGTCGCTACTAGGTCACTCCCTGCTCCGTGAGCTTTATCATACCTCTTCTTAAAGCTATGTATGGATCCTGCCTCCACTACATCACATTCCAGACCGTTCCAACTCCTGACAACTCTATGGCTGAAGAAATACTTAAAACATCCCTGTGATTCATCTGAGTCTTCAACTTCCAACTGTGACACCTTGTTGATGTGTCCCATCTCTGGCACATCCTGTCTCTGTCCACCTTGTCGATTCCTCTCAGTATTTTATATGTCGTTAATCATGTCCCCCTGTCCCTCCTGTCTTCCAGTGTCGTCAGGTCGATTTCTCTTAACATCTCCTCGTAGGACATAACTCTTAGCTCCGGGACTAGTCTTGTTGCAAACCTTTGCACTTTCTCTAATTTCCTGACGTGCTTGGCTAGGTGTGGATTCCAAACTGGTGATGGATACTGTAATATGGGTCTCACGTACACGGTGTACAGAGTTTTGAACGATTCCTTACAGAGATGTCATAATGCTATTCTTAGTTTTGCTAGGCGTCCATATGCTACAGCAGTTATTTGGTTGATGTGCGCCTCAGGAGATGTGCCTGGTATTATACTCACCCCAAGATGCTTTTTCTTGAGTGAGGTTTGTAGTCTTTGGCTCCCTAGACTGAATTCTGTATGCGGTCTTCTCTGCCCTTCCCCGATCTTCATGACTTTGCACTTGGTGGGGTTGAACTCCAGTAGCCAGTTTCTGGACCAGGCCTGCAGCCTGGTCCAGATCCCTTAGTATACCAGCCTGGTCCTACTCCGATAGAATTCTCATTAACTTCACATTGTCTGCAAACAGGGACACTTCAGAGTCTATTCCTTCAGTCATATCATTCACATATACTTTTTGTATCAAACTGATCATTATTACTCTGTTAAATCACTTTCCAGTGGTCTGTCTCGCTTAGCCCAAATAATCCGGACAGGATTCAATAAAATAAGTGATACACTGACTGGATTTCGTCGGATCCGTCCAAGAAATAAGGGAACCAATGACCGGATTCAAAGCTGGACGTTCTAAGCGCCCCTAACACCCAAACGGATTCGATGAAGAAAATAAGGTATCCTCGACCGGATTCAATAAGCGGACGGGGTTTTAGGTGGCCTTATCAAACACCCAAACAATAACTTAAAGCGGTAAGATTGTCCCAAACACATACATATGCAAATAAAATAGATACGATACTAATAGACGGATCTCCACTTTAAAGAAGTTATTAGTAGAATATTCAGTAAAACAACCAATAAAATCAATCATGAAAATCTGTGTAGTCTGCAACCAAACAAACAAACGTTCTACTGAATGGATTACATGCAACTTCTGTGGTAAATGGTGCCACGCCCCTTGTGCAGGTATTCAAGAATCAACTACACGAGATATTAAACCAGGGAAGTGTTTTTGGGTATGCCCAAATGAGACCGAACTGTGGAATAAAATCACATTGATATTAAAAGAGGATAACATCAAACCGTCCTTCATAAAAAGCATGACGGCATTCTATAACAGTTGGGAAAATAATTTTTTTTTGGGCCAGATGGTGCTATCGCCCCTGGTACAAATGTTGTCTTTCTAGACAGAAACTGTAAGAATGGATAAATAAATGATGGTGGCCTGAGGGAGACAGGAGCTCTAGTGGGGAAACAGGTGTAGACAAGGACATACAAAAACCAATGTTACAAACTAGCAATACCACGGTAGATAGTAAACAAGGGGATGCCCCGAGAAATATTGAAGATAAATTACCAGAAACAACTGATGAAGGCTCCATTGTTAGCACAAGTGCTGAAGATAGAAATGAGACAGGAAAACACGCACCAGTAGGGAATACAATAGGGAACACAGTCACAAAAATCCAAGGCAAACAGAAACCAGGCCTATGCAAATATTATGCACTTGGTATCTGCAGGCATGGAATATCTGGGAAAACAGATGGGACATGGAACTTTGACCACCCCAGAAAATGCCATGCCCATATGACAACAGGAAAATGCAACCTCCATTCCTGAAAGCTTTTCCACCCTGAAATGTGGCACTCATCAGTTCAGGAAAGACAGTGCTATAACCTATATTGCCAGGCACACCACCTAAAGGGTACAAGACGACACAGAACATCCAGACCATGGGAAAACCTGGGAAGCCAAAGCCACTCCAGAGAGGTTTTTTTAGCGGCAGGAAGGAAAAAAGCTGGCAGGAAATAACAGAAAGCGTACACAAACTACTGCAATCATTTCTGGAGTGGAACCACAGTCAATGGCCTCCACTCCAGAACAACAGATAATAGTGCCAGGAACCCCCCCCATACCACAAATACCATCAATCCGACGACATTCATCTTTGCAAATATACAGGGTCTAAAGCCAGTGACAAACAACAAAATACCTTACATCTGTGGACTGCTTACAGAGTCAAATGCAATGTTTGCGGCTTTCACAGAGACCCACATAAAGGATCACTTGGACGATGAATATGGATCCCTGGCTACAACCTATACATATGTGACAGAGTGAACAGCCAAAAGGAGTGGGGGGTGTTGGCCTGTATATCACAGTCACTTATATGCTCAGAACTACTAAATGGCTCATATGATGTAGTTGAAGTTTTTGCAGTAAAGATCGAGAATCAAAACCTGGTCATCGTGGTTGTATACAAGCCTCCGGATGCAACGTCCCAACAATTCCAGGAACAGCTTCTGAAAATTGACAACTGTCTGGAAAACCTTCCAGCTCCTGCCCCCAACATCTTGCTCCTGGGGGACTTCAACCTAAGGCACCTAAAATGGAGGAATATTGCAAATAATGTGGTAGCAGAGATAACACCAGGAGGCAGCTCAGATGAAAACTCGCACACACATGAACTTTTAAATCTCTGGTCCAAATTCACCTTAAACAAGCAAATAATAGAGCCAGCAAGATAGGAGAATACGCTGGACCTCATCTTCACTAATGATGATCTGATACGAAATGTCATCATATAAAAAACGATATACTCAGATCACAACATAATAGAGGTCCAGACATGCATGCGGGGGCCCCAGACCAACAAAATGTGATCAGTCGCGAGGGAGCCTTCACCAAATTCAACTTCAATACCAAAAACATAAGGTGGGACCAAATAAACCAAGTCCTAAATTATATAAACTGGGAAAATAGCCTAAGCATCACGGATAATAACCTATGTCTAGAACAAATTAACTCTGTGGCACTTGAGGTTTCCTCAAGGCAAATTCCTTTAAGGAAAAGGAGGAGAAGATGTAAACTAGAAAGAGAAAGGCACTCCCTATACACGCGAAGGCAAAGAATAACAGAGCGGCTACAGGAGGCCAATATATCTGAAATACGTAGGGAGGCACTGGTCAGAGAAATAGCATACATCGAACTAAAACTAAAGGAATCTTACAGGGATCAAGGAACGCGGGAAGAACTAAAAGCCATGAAAGAAATTGAAAGAAACCAAAAGTATTTCTTTTCTTATGCCAAATTAAAGTCGAGAACAATATCCAGTATTGGGCCAATACTTAACGGGATGGGTCCTACACAGATGACAGCAAGGAAATGAGTAAGCTACTAAAGTCCCAGTATGACTCAGTTTTTAGCGAGCCGCTAACCAGACAGAGTCGAAGACCTAAATGAATTTTTTATGAGAGTGCCACAGAACTTGGTAGACGCAAACCTATCTGACATTATCCTGACGCCAAATGACTTTGAAAAGGCGATAAATGACATGCCCATGCACTCCGCCCCAGGCCCAGACTCATGGAACTCCGTGTTCATCAAGAACATGCTTAGCATCCTATGGAGAGGGAGCATGGACACTGGGGTCGTCCCGCAGTTACTAAAAACAACAGACATAGCCCCACTCCACAAAGGTGGCAGTAAAGCAATAGCAAAGAACTACAGACCAATTGCGCTAACGTCCCTATTAAAAATCTTTGAAGGGTTCTAAAACAAGATCCACTCATCTAGATACCCATCAATTACACAACCCAGGGCAGCATGGGTTTAGAGCTGGTCGCTCCTGTCTGTCCCAACTACTGGACCACTACGACAAGGTCCTGGATGTTCTAGAAGACAAATAGAATGCAGTTGTTATATACACAGACTTTGCAAAAGTCTTTGACAAGTGTGACCATGGTGTAATAGCACACAAAATGCGTGACAGGAAAAGTTGGTAGATGGATCTATAATTTCCTAACAAATAGAACACAAAGAATAGTAGTCAACAGAGTAAAGTCTGAGGTGGCTATGGCACAGGCACAGTACTCGCTCCCATCTTGTTCCTCATCTTCATATCTGACATAGACAGGGATATAAGCCACAGTGCCGTGTCCTCCTTTGCAGATGACACCCGAATATGCATGACAGTGTCCACCATTGAAGACACTGCAAGACTCCAAGCGGACATCAACCAAATCTTTAAATGGGCTGCAGAAAACAATATGAAGTTCAATGATGAGGAATTTCAATTACTCCGATATGGAAAACCTGAGTAAATTAAAATTTCATCCGAGTATAAAACAAATTCCAACCACACAATAGAGCGAGAAACTAATGTCAAAGACCTGGGAGTGATCATGTCAGAGGATCTCACCTTCAAGGACCATAACACTGTAGCAATCGCATCTGCAAGAAAAAAGACAGGATGGATAATGAGAACCTTCAAAACCAGGGATGCTAAGCCCACGATGACACTTTTCAGGTATCTTGTTCTATCTAGGCTGGAATATTGCTGCACACTAACTGCACCTTTCAAAGCAGGTGAAATTGCTGACCTAGAAAATGTGCAGAGAACCTTCACGGCACGCATAACTGCGATAAACCACCTCAATTACTGGGAATGCTTGAAGTTCCTAAATCTGTACTTCTTAGAACGCAGGCGGGAGAGATACATTATTATATACACTTGGAAAATCCTAGAGGATTAGTACCAAACTTGACACGAAAATCACTCCCTACGTAAGCAAAAGACTCGGCAGACGATGCAACATGCACCCAATGAAAAGCAGGGGTGCCACTAGCACGTTGGGAGACAACACAATAAGTGTCAGGGGTCCAAGACTGTTCAACTGCCTCCCAGCATACATAAGGGGATTACCAATAGACCCCTAGCTGTCTTCAAGCAGGCACTGGACAGGCACCTAAAGTCAGTACCTGGCCAGCCAGGTTGTGGTTCATATGTTGGACTGCGGCGGCCTTGTTGATCAGGCCCTGATCCACCAGACTGCGGGGGCGTTGACCCCTGGAACTCTCTCCAGATAAACTCCAGGTAAACATATACCAGAAACAGAACCGGTCGTTGGACTGACTCCTGTGGAACCCCGCTCATCACAGGCGCCCACTCTGACACCTCGTCACGTACCATAACTCGAGATGCCTTCACGTCAGATATTCCCTGATCCAATGCAGTGTCTTCCCCGTTATACTTGCCTAGTCCTCCAGCTTTTGCACTAATTTCTTGTCAGGAACTGCGTGAAAGCCTTCTTACAGTCCAATAAAACGCAATCTACCACCCTTCTCTCTCTTGTCTTACTGCTGTCACCCTGTCATAGAACTCCAGTAAGTTTGTGACTCTGAATTTCCCATTCCTGAATCTGTGTGTGTGTTTTATGTCTGTCTACTCACCTAATTCACCTAATTGTGGTTGCAGGGGTTGAGACTTAGCTCCTGGTCCCGCCTCTTCACTGACCTCTCAGGTCCACTTTCCCTGCTCCATGGCTTTATCATACCTCGTTTAAAGCTATGTATGGTTCCTGCCCCCACTACATCACTTGCTAGACTTTCCACTTCCTGACAACTCTATCCCGGAAAAATACTTCCTAACCTACACACACACACACACACACACACACACACACTTCATGTTGGAAGTATTTCTTACATAGAGTTGTCAGGAAGGGGACTAGTTTAAAGTGACGTAGTGGAGCAGAAACCATACATAGTTTTAAGTTGAGGTTTGATAAGCTCTGGGACAGGCCTTGAATCGATCAGTGAATAGGGGGGGGCCAGGAACTATGACCCCCCCAACAACAAAAAAATTGAATACAAATAGGTCAGTACATGGAAGTAGTATAAAGTCAAGTAACTCGGGAAAACAAGGAGTAGAGCCAAACAGCCAGCAACAAGTAAGCATTGATAAAGGAGACACAACGGCAATTTAAAAATGAAATTGCATTGAAAAATTTGACCAAAAGTTGTTATACAGCCACATCAAAAAGTTTTATACAGCCACATCAGAAGTTAAAGTTGTTATACAGCCACATCAGAAGTTAAAGTTGTTATACAGCCAATCAAAATTAAAGTTTTATACAGCACTTCAGAAGTTTAAAACAGTTAGGAACCAACCAATCGGGCGAAGAAGAAATGACGAAGAAGTGTGTGAAGAGCTCAGCACGAGATTTAGGAGGTATTTTTAGAGACAAAAAAACCAGCAAGTGTTGAATACAAAGACACAAGCAGGGAAGGAAAAGAAACTGCTATGTGAGTTAGATACCTCGAAGGCGGGGACCAAATAATCTCTCCATGGGTCCTTAGTGAGGGAGCAGAGGTATTGTATGTGCCATCAACATCAATCTTCAACAAATCTATTGAAACAGTGCAACTGCCTGAGGTGTGGAGAAGCAAAAGCATCATTAAACTTAAGAGTGTCACTGACATGTATAGTATGTAAAGTCATGGAGAAGATTATCAGGATAATGGCGATGGAACAAATAAAAATGAGTGGGCTCCACATGACAACCAGCACAAGTGTTCAACAAGATTCATCCTGGAACGAAGAGTTATGTCAGATCAAAGACGTTGGAACTCAAGCTGATGACGCTGGAGGACCGGAGGCTAGAGGGGATATAAAACGATGTACAAAATACTGAGAGGAACTGACGAGGTGAACCGGGGCAGAATGTTTCAGAGTTTCTAAACAGATAACTGAGATGATCATGAAGATATGAGGGGAAAATTTCTTTTTGCCTTAGAGTTGTCGGGAGATAGTAGACCTTTTTAGCGACCAGCAAAGAGGCAGGGCCAGGAGTTTTGAGTCGACTCCTGCAACCCACATATAGATGAGTACCCTCACACACACACAGGAACTGTGAATCGACCCCTCCATGCACAGATAAGGCAAGTACACACATATACAGGAACAAACAAACTACGGGTTGAAAACAACAAGCCACACACACTTCTCCATTACAATACATCATAGGCACAACCACAACTCAGCGACCAACACTTCCAATCACGGAATTATCCACTTCATTGTCACACAAAACGACATTTTTTTTTGCAACACGGAGCGTGTCAGGCTGCAACACAGGCAACGGGTCAAGGCTGCAACACAGGCAGCGGTCAGGCTGCAACACAGGCAACGGATCCCGGCTGCAACACAGGCAGGGTCAGGCTGCAACACAGGCAGCGGGGCAGGCTGCAACACAGGCAGCGGGGCAGGCTGCAACACAGGCCCGCGGGGCAGGCTGCAACACGGGGAGCGGGGCAGGCTGCAACACAGGCAGCGGGTCAGGCTTCAAACACAGGCAGCGGGTCAGGCGAACACAGGCAAGGGTCAGGCTGCAACACAGGCAGGGTCAGGCTGCAACACAGGCAACGGGTCAGGGGTTCCCAGGCAACGGGTCAGGCTGAATTTAAGGTGTAAATTAAAAAAAAAGAGTAAAAGGTAAATAGTTAGCTGCTTTCATATGTTTCCTACTGATAAAAAGACATTTAAGAGATAGAATTGACGCTGTGTCGCAGTCAAAAGTTCGTAGTAATCAAAGGTAAATGATCGTTTGTTTGTTATACAGTGCTATACAGTGTAATATAGTGTTATACTGTTCTATACAGTGAATCTGTGTAATAATGTAATACTGTTTATACAGTGTAATACTGTGGATAAGGGGTAATACTGTGGTATACAGTGTAATACTGTGGATAAGTGTTATACAGTGTTATATTGTGTTATGCAGTGTAATACTGTGTTATACATTAGCAAATATAACCAGGCAAAATATTTTTATCCCCGGGGAAAACATTTATTTGTCATAAGTTTGATTAGTGAAACATATTTGTGACTTAACAGGACAGAGGTTGGCCAGGATGGGTCCTGGCCCGGAGCAGAGGTTGACCAGGGGGTCCTGGCCCACGGCAGAGGTTGGCCAGGACGTGTCCCGGGGCCCCGGGCCAGGTTGGCCCGGACGGGTCCTGGCCCTGGTCAGATGTTGGCCCGGACGGGTCCTGGTCCGGGGCACAGGTTGGCCAGGACTGGTCCTGGCCCTGGGCACAGGTTGACCGGGGGACGGCATGGCACGGTATGGCATGGCATGGTACAAATGGAAGTGGCAAGGCATGACAGGGCACGGCAGGGCAAGTGTCACGTTCAAACTGCCTACTACCGGAAGACTAAGACAGTTAAGAAATGTACAAGGAACTTAAGCCAGAGGAGACGGGCACTTGAGACAGTGGTGACGGTGCACTTGAGACAGTGGTGACGGTGCACTTAAGTCAGTGGAAACGGTGCACTTAAGTCAGTGGAAAAGGTGCACGTCAGTGGAGACGGCCCCAAGTCAGTGGAAACGTTGCACTTAAGTAAGTGGAGACGGTGAAATTAAGTCAGTGGAAACGGTGCACTTAAGTCAGTGGAAACGGTGCACTTGGTGGGGAAACGGTGCACTTAAGTCAGTGGACACGTGCACTTAAGTCATGGAAACGGTGCACTTAAGTCAGTGGAGACGGTGTACTTAAGTCAGTGGGAGACGGTGCACTTGAGACAGTGGTGACGTGCACTTGAGACAGTGGTGACGGGCTTTTTAAAGTCAGAGGAGTTTTTGCACTCAAGTCAGTGGAGACGGTGCACTTAAGTCAGTGGAGACGGTGTACTTAAGTCAGTGGTGACGGTGCCGAGACAGTGGTGACGGTGCCGAGACAGTGGTAAAGGTGCACTTCAGACAGTGGAGACGGTGCATTAAGCCCGTGGAAACGGTGCACTTAAGTCAGGGGGAAAGGTGAACTTAAGTCAGTGGAGACGGTGCACTTAAGTCAGTGGAAACGGTGCACTTAAGTAAGTGGAGACGGTGCACTTAAGTCAGTGGAAACGGTGCACTTAAGTCAGTGGAAACGGTGCACTTGAGACAGTGGTGACGGTGCACGGACAGTGGTGACGGTGCACTTGAGACAGTGGTGACGGTTGCACTTGAGACAGTGGTGACGTGCACTTGAGACAGTGGTGACGGGGGCACTTGAGACAGTGGGTGACGGTGCATTTAAGTCAAAGAGACGGTGCAGTCAGTGGAGACGGTGTACTTAAGTCAGTGGAGACGGTGACTTGAGACAGTGGTGACGGTGCACTTGAGACAGTGGTGACGGTGCACTTGAGACAGTGGTGACGGTGCCGAGACAGTGGATACGGGCATTTGAACAGTGGTGACGGTGCACTTGAGACAGTGGAGATGGTGCACTTAAGTCAGTGGAGACGATGCACTGGAGACAGTGGCGACGGTGCCGAGACAGTGGTGACAGTGCACTTGATACAGTGGAGACGACTTGAGACAGTGGAGACTGTGCATTTAAAGGGCAGTGGAGGCTTGCACTTAAGACAATGGAGACGGTCACAAGACAATGGAGACGGTGCACTTGAGACAGTGGGAGACGGTGCACTTGACACAGTGGAACGGTGCCGGGAGTGGAGATGATGCTCTTGAGACAGTGGAGATGGTGCACTTAAGCCGGGGAGACGGTGCCGGGCAGTGGGGCAGGCCGAGACGTGGAGACGGTACTTGAGACAGTGGAGTGGTGCCGAGACAGTGGGGACGGTGCACTTAAGACAGTGGTGACGGTGCATTGATCATGCACTTAAGAAATCTAAATTTGCAAGAGAAAGAGATGATAAATTTGTGTACCTTTAACAAGCAGTTCACAGTGCACTCTCACATATTTTATAGTTCACGTGCACCTCAATGTATAGTTCACAGTGCACTCTCACATATGTATGAAAAACACAATTTATGTTTAACAGAGACTAGCGGGAAGGAGGTTAATTAACATTGGAGGCTGATGTTAATAATTGAATTTTAACTGTTGGAAGTATAATATCTGTTGGGGGAGAATAATTACTGAACTGAAGCAAAGTATGTTATTATAGACTTGGGATATCGAATATAATGCACGCACACACACTAACACACACACACCCCTAACACACACACACACACACACCACTAACACACACACAGTGACAGGATGTTCCAGGGGGGAAAAACAGAAACAAGGGGACACAACTGGAAGCTGAAGACTCAGTTGAGTCAAAGGGATGTTAAGGCACTTATTCAGCCATAGAGTAGTTAGGATGTGGAAAGTCAAACGAACGATATAGTGGAGGCGGGAACCATACATAGTTTTAAGACAAGGGGATGATAAAAAAAAACTCAGGAGCAAAAGAGCAGAGACCCAGTAGCGGACAGCGAAGAGGCGGGGCCAGGAGCTGAGTCTCGACCCCAACCACAATTAGGTGAGTACAATTGGGGGAGTACAACTAAACACACACACACACCAACACACACACTAACACACACACTAACACATAACAAAACACACATTAACACACACACACACACACACTAACACACACACACACACTAACACACACACACATACTAACACACACACACACACACACTAACACACACACACACACACTAAACACACACACACACACACACACACATGTCACACTTTGTCACACATGTCACACATGTAAAGTGAAAAAAATACAGTGAATAGGTTATATTATATATCGACAAGAAACGAAAGTGGATATACGCCAGAACATCACATCGAGTTGGACAACCAGGATACTACACGCTGGACAGCTGCATCGCATCGCAAAAATATTCACCTATGCTGGTTTTGGGGGGTCGGGGGTAAGTTCCAATTACCTAACCGCAAGCTGTTTGCGAACGGTCAACTCTCATAGTAAGATAAAGAATAGGATATCAAGTACTCAGTAACAAATAGCAAGGGTAATTTCTAGTAGAAAAGGACGAGCAGACAGGTGAATCATAGAAACAAACTGGAGCCCAGGTTGTCAGGTCAGGCCAGGTAGAGGAGCACAGACTACGTGTTACTCCAAAACCCCATACCACTCATACACCATCCAATTTCACCACTACTTTACACAATAAATCCACACACATAACCCCCACACACCACACACACACATTAACTGGTAGGTCAGGTGTGTCAGGTCAGGCCCAGGTAGAGAAGCACTGCAGACAACGTGTCACTGCAAACTCAACATACACACCCATCACCAAACACACAACCCCCACTACTATTCACACATACATACACACACAAACATACATACACACACACATACATACACACACAAAAAAAAAAAAAAAAAACTTTAAAAACACACACAAAACTTTAAAACACACACACACACACACACACACACACACAAAACTAACACACACACAAAAATAACACACACACAAAACTAACGTGCACACACACACACACACACAAAAAAAAAATATCACACACGCATACACATACACACACAAAACTAACACACACACACAGGCCCCACACACTCTTTCCCCCCGCTCCCTCCACCCACCTCTCCCCACTCCCTTCCCTGAACCCCTCTCTCACCCACCTCCTCCCCCTCTCCCCCTCCCCCTTCTCTCCCCCTGTTTCTCCCCCTTT
>WNWK01038972.1:0-17675 GCA_009830355.1 Cherax destructor
ATATATATATATATATATATATATATATATATTATGATGGCCCCTCTTGTACATTGTGGGACCCATTGCCTCGGAGAAGTGGATAAAAGGCTTAAGGAAAAAATTTTTTAATTTCTTTCTGAAGCCTTTTAAAATTCCCCCATTCCCCCTCCCCCCCATCTTTTATATATAAACTTTATTTCAAGACCATTGACAAGAATACAATGGGAGTAAAACAACATAGATAACAACTCAGAGCTACATGTCAAATACTTGTCCACCCCCCGGGGGCGGGGGAAAGCGTCCCCAGAACGCTGCGGCTTTCCCCCCTCTGGATCCCACAGGTCTCTGAAGGGAAGCTGGTCGCCCGGGGGTCCCTGGTTTCTATGTGAGTTTTCCCCAGCTCTTTGAGAAACTTTGAGCACCCCCGCAAAAGGGTCTCCACTATTGGGATGAAGTTTTTTTTATTTTTATTTAAATTCATTATACACAAATAAAACATTACAATAGTAAACTTAAAAACCCCAAAAAGAAAAACAAAACCCAAAAAACAGCCACATATTAACAGTCTATGCACATGAAAGATTAATACATATCATAAAATACCAATTGTCTCCCCAAAAACCCCCCCCACTACAAACCCCCATGTTCATGATAATTTTTCAAAACAAAGTGCCTTATCCAAAAGGGGGGCCATTGCCCCATGTCCATCTTCAACAAACCTTGCCAATCCCCCTAGACATCCCTTAAAATATATTTTTTTTTCCGGAAACCAATGATATATCAAAACATATCTTTCTTGCTTACTCCTATACAAAAACAACCCCGTATAATGATAATTTTGAATGTACATTTTCATTCTAATTTACAAGTTATAATAAATATATGTCCCCTTCGCCTGACCCCACTGTCTCTAGCATTGTGGAAAAGGAAATTACAACTAATTCGTTAAAACCCCTCCAAAACAAATTATTTACAACAAAAAATGTAACAACGTCTACTTGGTTTAATATGAACACTAAGAACCACAAACCCACAAATAAATGTTACATACAAAATAAATATGGCACAAAATACAACAACAAATATTAAGTAAACTTACCATCTTAAAAAACACCATATACATGAATCCCAAAAAAACAAAACAATCTTTTCCTCATATCAACGTCATCACCATCAAATTTAAACTTTAAAATCTACCAAAACCCATCATCCAACAAAACACCGAATCATGCACTGATATCCCAGAGTAACACCACCGAACTGTTTTTCCATAACATTGAAATGACAACAGATGCACGTATCAACCACTCATAATGCCTGCATCGCCCCATTCCATAGGAACGCCGCTATACCATATTTAAAACCTCCTCACACCAATTAAATGCACAGTCTGGCAAACCCTCACTCTCCCCTTCGCCCCCCTTTTCACCCCATCCCTTCTTGATATTTTTCCTCTGCTCTAGTCATGCCCCCACCCAAATCAGGTGTTAGTAGTCCCCGTGCCCTCTATCGGCCCCCTCCAAACCCCACACCCTCTATTTCCCTTTCCCCCAAGCACTCACCTCCTGCCCAACACACCCACTCCACCTATAGCCTGGATGTCCACCCCCCTTGTTAGGCCCCCCCATGACCCCCCATACTCATGTTCCTGTACCCCCCAAAAAGCCGACTCCCACCCCCTCCCACCACCCTATTCCAAGGTGCGATACATGCTTGCACAGCCCTCATCCTCTCCCTGTTACTCTTGTCCCTTAATCTCCATGCTCCACACACATAATCTCCCCTTAAAATAAATCCCTCCTTTCTCTTGCCCCCTCCCATATCCAGGTATATCGCTCTTAGCATTGAAATCCACCCCCAACCCTTGTGTTCCCCCCATTCCTCACCTCCCCCCAAAGTTCCAAAAATACACCACATGCAATGCTGATTCCATCACGCCCCCACTTCTCCACCTCCATCCTGCACTAAACCCATGGTGAATAGTTGCCTGCGAAGCCCACCTCCATGCATGAATCTGTACATATGCTCCCTGTCCCTTTCCCTCAACCTTAATTCCTAACCCCTCCCAAATGCTTCTCCAGTCATATGTGGGGTACCCGCCACCCTCCACCACCTCGTTCCCCCCTCTTCTTCTCCTGTCCGTATCTTGTGAGGTTCCGCCATCACCATCAAATTTCTCAACATATCCCTAAAAAAAAAATTCCGCCCTCCCCACCACTCCCTACCTCCCTCAGCACCCCCACCCCATCTTCTCCACCCTCCCCAGCCCCCCGTCTCACCATGCATCTTCAACAAACGCACATATAAACCTACGCTCCACCCAAATCAACCCTAAACCTCCACGCCTAATGCTGTTTCGCACGATGTCCTTCCCTAAGCCAATGTCCCCCCCAAAATGTCCTATACACCCTACCCTCCAGCTCCCTCCATCCTCCGCCCCTTTAAAGGATACCGACTGCCACATGCCACAATCTACTATAAACCAAGCTGTTTTAAAAAACCCTCTGCCCCAAGGTCAGGTCCCCCGCCCTCCAACTTTAATCGATCCTTCGCCCCCTGCCGACCCTTGCGGTTTCTTCCCCAATGACCCCCTCCCTCATAAGATAATCCCACATTTTTGGCGCTTCTCGATTGCCACCCCAAACCTGTGCCAATCTCCCGCCCACCCCGTCCCCCCTCCATCAACCGACTTTCCTCCGTTCACCCTCATTCCCGTCGCCGAACAAAACAAACTTAGAGCCCTCCCCACCCCCTCTAAATCCTTCCTACTCCCACAAGCACCGTTGTGTCATCAACGTACCCCACAATGCCCCCTGTCCTCCACCTCCACTACCCCGTCCCTCCCTATCCTCCCCACTAACCTGTAAAACGGGTCCTGCAGACAGGCAAACAGAATTTGCGACAGGGGACAACCCTGCCGCAGCCCCTGTTCATCTTTACCACACTCCCTAACCTTCCATTCACCTGAATCCTACGCTCGCCCCCATACAAAGACCGTCCCATTGAACAACTTCCCCCAAATCCCTGTCGTGCATAATCTCTAGCAACACATCCCTATTCACACTGTCATAAGCCCCCTCCAGTCCAACGTCAACACTCCCCCTCCCCACACCTATCTATAAACCCCTTAATCCTTTCCTGCCCTTGGTCACTCCCCTGCCCGGTATTCCCCCTGCCCCTCTTCAATCACTCTTTCCACCACCTTTTAATCTGTTACCCAAAATCTTGCGTATATTTTATAGTCAGTATTCATTAACATCAACGGCCTGTAATTACTAACCTTGTTCCCCTCCTTCCCTTCTTCACCAAAACCACCACCCCCATACCCATTTCCCTCCCCATCACCCTTCCTTTTCTACAGTTCATCACCCCAGTGACACATTCCCCAAAGCACCCCAGTTCTCCCTATAAATTCATTTGCAATCCCATCTATTCCTGGTGCCTTCCCTTTGCTGAGACCATTCACTGCCTCCCACACCTCATCCTCCGTATCTCCCCCTCCACCCCCTCCTGTCCTCCTCCCCCATCCTCTCCTTAACCCCTCTCTGTAGCAACATCCCTCCACTCCTTTTATCTCTACTTTTTCCAAATATTTAGCAAACCATTTATCAACATACACCCCCATCGCTTCCGTACCTCTTATCCATGTTCCCCTCATATCTCCCTAGGTTCTCATCCACCTCAAAACCTCCACTGAAAGACCTCTCTGCGTGCTCTGCACCTCCCCAATACATACTTTGAGGGTTTATCCCCCACAGGACCTCCTCCAACCCCGCTTTCATCTTGAAGCCCCAATCTTTCATTCTGAATTTCCTCTTATTCCCTTCAACTGCCTAATCTCCCCCATCACCTTATAACCCCCTCTGTCATGACAGTCCTGCAGTAACCCCTCAATATATTTTGCAACCCGCACCTCATGCCGCCTCCTCCCTTCCCAACCTCCGATAGTACTGTCGGATGAACTGCTTTCCCTCCGCCCACCATTCCACTAAATTTCCCCCTCCCTTCCGCTTCTCCCACCCCTCCCCACCAGCTCGCGAAAGCCTCCTCTGCTCTATTCCCACAACAGTCTAGTATTCAACTTCCAATAGCTTTTATATTGTTCCTCGCACCCCGACCAATCCACCTCCACCAACACTCCCCTATGGTCAGAAAATCCCACGTCCACTGTACTAACCCTTCCCACCTGCCCTTCCCGAAACATACAACCCATCTAGCCCTAGCCCGTATCCCCGCCTGACAAAGTGTGCTACCACCCCCCACCCCACGATATCCCTCAATCCCGCACTCCCCAACAAGTCCTCAGTTCACCAACACGCACCCGCACCCTGGGCTCCACATCCTTCCTTCTGATCACGCAGTTGTAATCTCCCCTACAACTGCCACACCCGTAAATCCTAAATGCAAACACCATTGAGTCCCGCACAAATTCCTTCTTTACCTTCCCTGACCTGTCAGCTGGCATGTACACCCCCATAAAACAGACGAACCCCACCCCAATCCCCTTCCACCTGACAATCCTACCCCCGCATTCCTCCCATGCCATTAGTCGAAAAGGGCTGGACTCCGCCACTGCCACTGCCGACCCACCCTTTAATTTCCCTGATGACCCTGCATATACTCTGTATCCTTTCAAACTCAGCTCCCTTCCACACCGAAAATTGTGTTCCTGTATGAATGCTACAGTCACTCCATACCTACGTATGTACCCTCCACCCATGCTCGTTTAATTTCATCCCGCAATCCATTCACATTTATAGTTAAACACTGGAAATCACTTGTGAGGGTTTGTCCTTTGACCTCGGTGGATGTTCGATGAAGCCTTCACCTTACTCCCGCTTTACTCGCTATTTTTCCACCCCTGTCCTTCCCTTATCCTTCATCAAGTCTAAATCCTTCCTCGCAACATCCACCAAAGGTTTTTTACATGTCCTCTGTGCAGGAGTTAGTACGTCATCACTGTCCGAGTGTACCCGACCTCTTTCGAGTCCCAGTCACCACATGCATAGTACTCTCTTCTGCTGAGCGGTGCACCTCCACTGTCACCTGCTCAGTCTCCATGAATCCTTCCCTGTGTCCTCCTGGACCATACTCCACCAGCTTCACTGCCTCATCCAATTCAGCACTCACCTCCCATAATACAGGCAAGGTTCCTCCAAAAGCCTTGCAACACCTCCTCCAGTGGCTCCTCCTGACTCCACACCTCTGCATCCCCACATCCACCAGTAACCTCCTTCTGCCCAGACCCTGAGGCAATGTATGACATCTCTCCTCAGGGCCCTCCACTATTTCACTCCCACAACTTTGTACGCCTCTCTGTGACTACTGTTCCCTCGTTCTTACGATGCTCCTCTTGTGCCATCTGCCCCCGTTGTCCTGCATCAGTCCTCTGATGCGATCCCTCTACAGTCAGCGGCTATGTGACCAATAGACCCACACAGCCTGCACGTTCGTTGTTGGCCCACATAAGTCACATAAACTTGTGTGTGGAACTCAGGCAGGATGACATATGAAGGTATCGGTCTCTTCAGTGTCATCTTCAGTGAAAGACCCTTCAAACAGGCCCACCATGGGCCCTCACTCCATGTCCCTGTTGTTACAGCATGTATCGTCCCGTAGTCGCTGAAAACCTTGCTGATGTCCATCTGGTCAGACTCGAACGGCACGTTCTTAATCTTAACCCAAGTGTAGGTTCTTGAAACATCCTTCAATCTCACTTGTAGGCCGGTGCGCACAGTATACACCCGATCCTGATGCCGGTCGACCAACCTCTCATAAACGTCAGCTGTGAGAAATTTCACAAACACCCTGGTCATGCCGTTCAATGCCACGCCGTACAAATCTGCCACCTCAATGTTGTAGACGTCCTTCAGGATACCTGGAAGGACAGTGGCTGCGTGGCAGGCTGCGTACCCTGTGACCATGTCGATGCAGACTGTGTTCACTCTTCTTCTGCCGGCCGACGCCATTGTTGACTGAAAACCAAGTTGGCTCAGAGCGTCACCAGGGGTCAGCACCAGCGCAGAGAACCACCTCACCCCACCAAGGCTGGGTGACGAATCCTTTGGGATGAAGTTATAGCAAAGGGGAAGGCCTTCATATATATGTGTGTGTACTGAAAGGTGAGCATCTCTCATATTACACATGAGATATTTATCTTAATGTATATACACTGAGGTGTGTATCACATTGTATATACACTGAGGTGTATCACATTGTATATACACTGAGGTGTGTATCACATTGTATATACACTGGGTGTGTATCACATTATATACACTGAGGTGTGTATCACATTGTATATACACTGAGGTGTGTATCACATTGTATATACACTGAGGTGTGTATCACATTGTATATACACTGAGGTGTGTATCACATTGATATACACTGAGGTGTGTATCACATTGTATATACACTGAGGTGTGTATCACATTGTATATACACTGAGGTGTGTATCACATTGTATATACAATGAGGTGTGTATCACATTGTATATACACTGAGGTGTGTATCACATTGTATATACACTGAGGTGTGTATCACATTGTATATACACTGAGGTGTGTATCACATTGTATATACACTGAGGTGTGTATCACTGTATATACACTGAGGTGTATCACATTGTATATACACTGAGGTGTGTATCACATTGTATATACACTGAGGTGTGTATCACATTGTATATACACTGAGGTGTATCACATTGTATATACACTGAGGTGTGTATCATGTATATACACTGAGGTGTGTATCACATTGTTATACACTGAGGTGTGTATCACATTGTATATACACTGAGGTGTGTATCACATTGTATATACACTGAGGTGTGTATCACATTGTATATACACTGAGGTGTGTATCACATTTATATAATGAGGTGTGTATCACATTGTATATACACTGAGGTGTGTATCACATTGTATATACACTGAGGTGTGTATCACATTGTATTATACACTGAGGTGTGTATACATTGTATATACACTGGGTGTAAATACATTGTATATATGAGGGTGTGTATCACATTGTATATACACTGAGGTGTGTATCCATTGTATATACACTGAGGTGTATACATTGTATATACACTGAGGTGTGTATCACATTGTATATACACTGATAATTTGACAGAAGTTCAGCATCTCGGCTATGAGCATTGTGGGTTCAGCGCTTAGTTCTGATTGTGATTATAATTATAATTCAGCATCTCAGTTAAATTGTTCATATATTCTGGGCATATTCTCCTAGCAGTACCTACCTGGAGGGTGTTCGGGTCAACGCCCCCGCGGCCCAATCCATGACCAGGCCTCCTGGTGGATCAGGGCCTGATCAACTAGGCTGTTACTGCTGGCCACACGCAGTACAACGTACGAACCACAGTCTAGCTGATCGTCCAGCTCCCTCTGAAACAACCAGGGCTCTATTGGCTTCAGCATCCGAAGTCTTGGTCATTATAATATATATGAGTTTTCTTATGGTTAAGCTCGATATCTCATTGCTCAAACCTATTGCCAAAGCACATTTTTTATGTTTCAATAGAAAATACGCTTGGAATCACTATAGTCTTATCACTTGAAAGATTTTTAAATGGACTGCCTTAATGCTGGTAAAGGGCTCTTGATGCAAGTGGATGTACCCTCCCTGTCCTTGGATCAAGAACCTTTTACCGTCACGGCCTACCCTCTCTTTGGATATTTGTAGACAGACTTCAGTGTCTTCTCATACCTCAGAGTCTCAGCTTTTGTTGCTAACTTCTGGACCTTCCGCGAGTTTTCGTATCTGCTTGACCAGGTGGGAAGGGCTCCATGCTGGTGCTGTGTTTCAACACCCGCCTGAAATGTGTAAGTTTATTTAGGTGTAGGTACACATAAATAGTTACACAAATTATCATACATAGTAACATATGTGTAAATAACCCACCAGGATAACCAAAAAGTCGGACAAAGTGACTTATTTCTATTGGAGTCCTTGTAATATATTATCATTCCTAAAAGGTTCTGTACTGAGGTATCGAAGGCAGTTCTCAGAGTAGCTGGCTTCTATATGCTGTACATATTACATAGTATATGTGTACCTCTGTCGATATGTTGGATGTGATGCTCACCAAGATCTTTCTTCTTAAGCAATGTTTTGTGTCAAACTGTTGTGTGTGGGTGTGAGTGTGTACTTACCTATATGTGTGCTTGCAGGGTCGAGTCAAGCTCCTGGCCCCGTCTGTGTGTATATGTGTGCACTCACCTATAGGTAGTTGCAGGGTAGATGCACAGCTGGTCCGTTTGTGTATGTACTCACCCTTATGTGGTTGCAGGGGTCGATTCACAGCTCCTGGCCCCTTTGTGAGTGTGTGAGTGTGTGTGTGTGTGTGTGTGTGGCAGTTATCGTACAGCATGAGGGTAGGAAGAGACCAGTATAGTCAGTGTTCACCACAGATAACACAACTCGTCCTCTCATCATGTCCGTCTACCACAAGCCCGACTCTAACAACTTGCAGGAACTGAAGGACATCGCAAACAAGCTGCGTATATACTCTATCAAGGGCACATCAGCCAGCAACTCCGGGTAAGTGTCGCGAAAAGTTAATTTTAAGTTTAAATCTTAACAAAGTGCATCCCCGACGCTGCCGCCAATCATACACATTGACGTGTAGTATTTTAACTTTATATTTTACACATATGGCAATATTTATCACGTTACAATAAAGAATAAAGTACTGAGAATTTGATAAAGTTGATATATATACTCCATTTGTGTTGTAGTAGTGTTATTATAGAGTTCCTGCAGTTGACATTGAAGATGTGGCATTAACCACCTTTTTTTCCTTAATACAAATATTCAGATCATGTAATTAATTGATCACCAAAAATAAAAACGCAATGACAACCACCACCTAACTCTCACCAACACAAACAACCAACAATAATCACAAAGAAACAAAATAAAATACACATAAAGTTTACAAAGCTGGCACTTGTGACGAGTAAACCCGCCATAGTGACGGGCACATGTTCACCTCTCTTCACTTCATACAAAGTCATTAACCCTTAAAAACATTAACAATGTGATATACACGACCTCTTACTAGTATGTACGAAGGTATCTCGAATAAATGCCAGTCAAGAGCAATAAGGACTGCATATTAGGAAGATGGCTGGCGCCAACCTGTCAAAAGATGCTAGAAATACTGACATAAACAAGAAATTCAAACTTCCTTTATATTTTCTCTAATCAAGTTCCGGGAGTCTTCTGCATCCTCCCTTCACCCCTCAGCCTTTTCAAGCTTAAATTACATGGCATAATTTGTATATTCTATTTGATCACATCCCTGACCTCTCAACTTCCTAAGATCATCCATCCCCCAGAGCTGTGCGTCCCTTACGGGTTTAGCACTTAAACTGGTTATGATACTAGTGTAATTATTATTTTTTGCATATAAAGTTTTGAAGGAAGGACACAGGTTATAACAAACCTTTATCAACTCTGTGTTTCTCTGTGTGGGGCTTTTTATCATATTTATCTGTGTAGAGCTTTTTATCCTGTTTCTCTGTGTGAGCTTTTAATCATGTTTCTCTGTGTAGGGCTTTTTATCATGTTTCTCTGTGTGGAGTTTTTTATCATGTTTCTCTGTGTAGGCTTTTTATCACGTTTCTCTGTAGGGCTTTTATCATATTTCTATGTGTAGAGTTTTTTATCACGTTTCTATGAAAGGGGCTTTTATCATATTTCTATGTGTAGAGCTTTATCACGTTTATCTGTGTAGATTTTTTATCATGTTTCTCTGTGTAGAGCTTTTTATCATGTTTATCTGTGTAGAGCTTTTTATCATGTTTCTCTGTGTAGAGCTTTTATCATGTTTCTCTGTGTAGAGCTTTTTATCCGTTTCTCTGTAGGCTTTTTATCATATTTCTATGTGTAGAGTTTTTATCACGTTTCTATGTAGAGCTTTTTATCTATTTCTATGTGTAGAGCTTTTTATCACGTTTATCTGTGTAGGGCTTTATCATGTTTCTCTGTGAGGCTTTTTATCATGTTTATCTGTGTAGAGCTTTTTATCATATTTCTATGTGTAGAGCTTTTTATCATATTTCTATGTGTAGGCTTTTTATCATATTTCTATGTGTAGAGTTTTTTATCACGTTTCTCTGTGTAGAACTTTTATCACGTTTCTCTGTGTGAACTTTTATCACGTTTCTGTGTAGAACTTTTTTATCACGTTTCTCTGTGTAGGCTTTTTATCACGTTTCTCTGTGGAGTTTTTATCACGTTTCTCTGTGTAGAGCTTTTTATCATGTTTGTGTAGAGCTTTTATCACGTTTCTCGTGTAGAGCTTTCATCAAGTCATGTTTTTCCCAGCTCTGTCGTGTCATGAACTGATAAAGTTCAAAGCAGCGAAATATTTTAACAAAAACTTGTTGGGCTGGCTGTGTTGTGGGCAGCAAGATATTTGAATTCAAAAGGGGGATGCCAGGTATACTTCCAACGGCGTAGAAACGTATATATAATGAATGTATATGTAAGTTCTGTTGTCAGAATGATAGCTGATGGCTTCCCATTCATCATCTCTATGAGGGGAATTAACAATAGATTGTTAGTTGTTTTCAAGAGGAATCTTGATAAATAGTTTCAATGGTTATAATCATAACCATATTTTTTAAGGGTGGACGTATAAGCCAGCGGAAGGCCCTGGTCAGATGGTCAAAGGTCCAACTGCGGGGTCATCATATGACTCCCGCGCCAGAAAAACTTGTCCTGTTTCCTGACAAACTTTATCTAACCTTGATAGGTACCACTAGTTCCTGATCAGCCGGGCTGGGTGCCTATGTTGGACTGCTTGTGGTTAGTCCAACAGCCTGGCGGATCAGGCCGTCAATTGTGAGACCGGGCTGCAGGAACGGTGCCCCCAGAACTGGTATGATGTAAATAGTTTAGAAAGACAAGTTGAAGAATTAGTCACTTTACAACATTTGGGAATTTTTATTGTGGAAGAGTTCATTGCTGCTAGACGAAAACAAAGGGGTGGATACCTGAAAGGGTGTTTTCGGGTCTTAACCTCTCTGCTGCCTGGTCCTAGACCAGGCTACCTGTGGGTTACCTGTAATCCTTTCAGGAGGTCACCGCCCCGCGGGCGTCCTAGACAAGGTGAGGTCTTGAGTCATGACAATCCTCCGAGGATTAGAGAATGTATAGGAACTTTCTGTTTCAGATACGAGTAGACCCAGGAACATTATTATTATTATTATTATTATTATTTTTATTATTCACGAAAGGCTGTATGACCCCTGTGGTTTAGCGCTTTTTTATTGTAATAATATTCACGAAAATACTGAATCAGCAGGGCTCTTATTGCGCGTTGACATCCATTGAACGTGTATATCAAACGTAAGACAGGTGGTGGTGAGTAACTCGCTTGTGTAAGACATGAAGGTAAACGCTAGACACTTTCAAGGTAGATTTATGGTTGGGTCCTGGAAGCCGGGAATATGAAAAACCTATCTATAAATGTTAAAGAAGCGACGCCAGGATCTTTGAATATAATACACACCCCCGGATGTTCCAGAGATGGGACACAGTAACAAGGGGACACAGTTGGAAGTTAAAGGACTCAGATGAATCCCCCAGGGATGTTGGGAAAATTATTTTTTCCCAGTCACAGAGTTGTCAGGAAGGGGGAATAGTCTGGGAAGTGATTAGTGGGGCAGGATCCATACATAGCTTTAAGAAGGGGGTATGATAAGGCTCATGGAGCAGGATGGTGACCTGGTAGCGACCAGTGAAGAGGCGGAGCCGGGAGCTGTGAATCGCCCCCTGCAACCACAACTGGGGAGTCACACTTATGATTGTTAATACATTCAGGGAAAGGGCCCAAAAATTCGTGGGAGTCATAGAGGCCCCAGGGAAATGGGGGGCATTTTAAATTGGATCGAGAGAGAGGTCAGGTAAACTTACCCCCGGATCAAAGCCCTCCCAGCATCAAGGAACCTTCCTTGTGGACACAACAAATGAGAATCGATTTCAAAAGACAACCCCGAGTCATGACCCTGGTGTAAACCCTTTCCCTTCTCCCCCTGCTGCTGCTGAAAACTTTCGGGGTTTTCCCTCCCTTAAAGGCCCTATTTTTAACCACCGCAGACTATATTTTTTTCCCGTCACCCACTCTCTCTCCCATTTGCCTCAGCCTTCTTCTGTGGCCTGTCATTGATTATCTTAAAGGAAAAGGGTCATATATTCTTTACTGAATATATTCGTCTGTTTTTTTTCTGCCATGCTTGTTACACCGACGCCATTTATCTTAATAAGTGAATGTGGTATGCGATTATCAGGAAAATCCCCCCTTAAAGGAGATCCCTTGATTCTTTTGAGGGCTCTTTACCCAAAGAACTGGATCATTTTCCCTTGGGTGGGACCTTTCCCTTAAGCTGTTGACCCCTACGGGTTTTCGTTTAGCCATGAGTTTGAGTTTTTTTTGCAGCTGGTCCCTGGGCCGGGCTCGCCCTGGTGCTTCCCTGGTCCCCCCAGGCTGTTGCTGCTGCTGCTGGCGCCGCTGCCCCAAAAACTATCACAGCCTGGTTGATCTGGCTCTTTTGGAGAACTTGTTCAGTTTCCTCTTAAAAGACTTCTACACTTACCAGCAGTGTCTACACTTGCACCAGCAGTGTCTACACTTTTTTTGGGGTGAAAGGGGGTGTCTACACTTACCAGCAGTGTCTACACTTACCGTGTTCCTTGCACCAGCAGTGTCTACACTTGCACCAGGTGTCTACCTTGCGCAGCGGTGTCTACCTTGAAAGGCAGTGTCTACCGCACCAGCGGTGTCTACACTTGCACCAGCAGTGTCTACACTTGCCAGCGGTGTTTTACACTTGCACCAGCGGTGTCTCCCCACTTGCCACCCAGCGGTGTCTCACTTGCACCAGCGGTGTCTACCGCCCAGCAGTGTCTCCCCCACTTTGCACCAGCAAGTGTCTACACTTGCCCAGCAGTGTCTACCACTTGCACCAGCAGTGTCTACACTTGCACCAGCAGTGTCTACACTTACCAGCAGTTTTTTTGATATCTTTTTTTAAAGTTTTTTTCAATTATTGGGGGAACAAACCTTTATACAATGCTGTACTATATGGAAAAAATTTTTTTAATATTTAGGTAGAATACATAAACCTAATATATATATATATATATATATATATATATATATATATATATATATATATATATATATATATATAAAACCCTCAAATAAGTAAATAAAAATAATGGGCGCGCCCGTTTGTCAGGTGTAGGTGGGTGAGTTCGGGCAACGTTTAAATCTGCACGCTTTCCAACCCTTTGGGGTAAAAACAATTTTTGCTCTTATCTGAGCTGTCCGTAAATGTGTAGACCTCAAGGCCGCCCCCACACACACTAGTGCTGTAATATTGCATGAATTTACAGAACTGGGAATAAAAGGGTACTCAAGTGGATAGCTGAGTACTAAAATGAGAAAAACAGGGAAATATTTTTTTCCCGAGACATTACTCAACACTTGAAGCTCTTAACTGGGGGCGCCCACCATTGGTGTGTGCTCATGCCTACAATATTTAACATTGAGTTACGTGCGCGCTCAATAATGATTTCACAAAAAAAAGCAAACAAACAAACAGAGAGAGAGAGGGTCGGGTCAGACATTTTATTTTTTTAAAACCGGGCCTCTCCCCCATGTGGGGGTTTCCCTTTTTTTCCTCCATGAATAAAGTTCTGTCCCCCAGATGCCTCAGGGCACCACTCACTTTTTCTCCCGTCAGTTCTATGGTTTTACCTTTTATATATATACAGTGGTCCCTCGGTTTTCGTGCATCTCCAAACTCGAAAATTTATGTAAGTGTATTTTCGTAAATGTTTTTGCAAGTGTATTTTTGGGGGGTCTGAATTAGACTAACCTACGTGACATTATTTCTTAAGGAAGTAAATTCGTTCGGTAATGGGACTTGAGCAGGGATTCTGGAATAATTTTCGGCGAAAACCGAGGGACCACAGGTGGTTTGGTTAGGTTTTTTTATATATATATATATATATTAAGCCAAAACCTCCCCACATGTCCACTCCCAAATATCTGACCCATTCACTTCCTCCGCTCTCATTGCCTCCAGTCTGATATTATCTTTCATTTCCCCAAATTTTCTGGAACCCTTCTTCCTTTCTCTTCCTACGTTTGCTTTTAGGTTCTTTCTTTTGCATACTTCCCAAATTCCTCCACCATCCATTAGAACTTCTCTTCAAATTTCCCAAAAATCTGTGCCCTTGCTAAAAACCTGTGACAATATATCGGTAACAACAACTCTTGTTTCGGGGAACTGTGACAACTATATCGGTAACAACAACTCTTGACAATAATATCGGCAAAAAAAAAATGTGACGCTATATCGGTAACAACAACTCTTGACAATAATTCGGCAAAAGTAACTTGACAGCTATCATTTGTATCCCAAAATTTGTTATCTTTCAATGCCACACCTCTCCCCAACAATAGCGTTCACTTCTGTTACAACCCCATCTATAAATCAAACAACCAGGGTTTTACATTAAAAATGAAAGTCAATCTGAATGAAATTAATATATTTCAGTGATATTAACTATTTTGGGGACTTATGAAATATAAAAACCCTTTTTTCTAACTAAATCTTGATTTCGTTTTTAAACCCCAAACATTATAAAACAGTTGGAAAGGGGTAGGAATATTAACCCAAGACATTCTGCCCCAAATAAAATTTCCAAGGTTCCAAAAAATTAAAAACCCACTTTCATACCGACTCCAAAAAAATTTATCCCCACTCCAAGTATCATACCGGGCCCCCCCAATTTTTCAAAAAAACCCCAAGTATCATACCCCCACTCCAATTTTCCCTACCGACTCCAAAATATCATACCAAAATCCAAGTATCATACCACTCCAAAACCCCAAAAAATGAACCATTTTCATTTAGATTAGCTACCAAAAAGGGCCCTATATTTTATTAAACACAATATAACCGTGGGGAAAGTTCCCAACCTGTTTGGGGGAACCCCCGGGAGAAATATCAATGTAGCCTAACATGGACATTTTTTATCTTTGTCAAAATTCAGCATTCAAAACTAGCTGACATAACTTTGTTTAAACTTTCATGGAATGTAAATTGTTATCAGTGATAGAGTAGAATAGAAAAATATTTTAAAAACATAAGTTTTTTTTAAAAGAGCAAAACACGGGTTTTAAATGACCAAAAAAGATCCATCTCCAACTAAAAAAAGGGCCCATTTTTTGATACAAAAATCCCTGTAAAAAAAAAACATCGAAAAATTGAAAACCCCCAAAGGGAATGGAAATTTAAGGGACGCTCTTTCCACTTGGGGCCCCCAAAAGCCCCCCAAAAAAAAGGGCAGCCTGGTTTTTTTAAACCATGTTTCTTGGGCCCCGGGGAATTTTTCCCTTTTTGCCCCCTTTGCTCTGTGAGCCTCAAAAAGCATGGTTCCAAGTTTTTTCATTCTCCCCTGTTGGGTCCTTTTGAGCCTCAAAAAACATGGTTCCAAGGGTTTTTATTCTTTCCCCCGTATGCTCTGTGGGGCCTCAAGAAGCAAATTTTCCCAAACTATTTCATTTTCCCCCGTATGTTTGAGCCTCAAGGGAAATGGTTCCAAGCTATTTCATTCTCCCCCCTGTATGCTCTTGGGGAGCCCAAAAAGCATGGTTCCAAGCTATTTCATTTTTCCCCCTGTATGCTCTGTGAGCCCCCCAAGAAGCTGGTTCCAAATTTTTTTCCATTCTCCCCTGTAGGGTCTTTTGAGCCTCAAAACATGGTTCCAAGCTATTTCATTCTCCCCTTTGCTCTGTGAGCCTCAAAAAGCATGGTTCCCAAACTATTTCATTCTCCCCTGTATGCCTGTAGCCTCAAAAAGCATGGTTCCAAGTTTTTTTCTTTTTTCCCCCCCTATGCTCTGTGAGCCTCAAAGGGAAACATGGTTTCCCAAACTATTTCATTCTCCCCCCGTATGCTCTGTGGTTTTAAGAAGCATGGTTCCAAGCTATTTTATTCTCCCCCCATGCTCTGTAGGCCTCAAGAAGCATGGTTCCAAGCTATTTCATTCTCCCCCCGTATGCTCGGAGCCTCAAGAAGCATGGTTTAAGCTATTTCCCTTCTCCCCCCGTATGCCCCTGTGAGCCTCCAAAAAGCATGGTTCCCAAACTTTTCATTTTCCTGTAAAACTCTTGTGGTTTTAAGAAGCATGGTTCCGCCATTTCATTCTCCCCTTTTATGTCGGCCTCAAGAAGCATGGTTCCGCCATTTCATTCTCCCCTGTATGCTCTGTGAGCCCCAAAAGCATGGTTCCAAGCTATTTCATTCTCCCCTGTATGCTCTGGGGAGCCTCAAAAGCATGGTTCCAAGTTTTTTCATTTTTTCCCCCCCGTATGCTCTGTGAGCCTCAAGAAGCATTTGTTTTTTTTGGTTTCCCAAAAGGGTTAAAAAATTTTTTCCCCCCCTGTATGCCTGTGAGCCTCACAAGAGATTTTTATATCAATACACCACGCAGAAACAAGCGGGTAATACACTTAGGTCCATAGTATAAACAGTATGTACTTTCAGTCAGAGAAATGCATTTGAATACACATTTAGCCTAAAATTGTTCATATTAAATATGAGAAGTATAGGAGTAAGGAAAACGACAGTTGGTTGCACATATTTACTGTATTTTACAAAAAAGTATTATTCTTATACTTTTTATTAACAGTACTGATCTTAAAAATTTTACTATAATATTGATCTTATATATTTTGTTTACAGAATTTATGTTACGTGTTTTACCTGATAAAAATATTAGTTGCCGGGAGCAAAGGGGCTATAACCCCTTCTGTATAAATTTCTAAATTTAAGAGAAAACTTCCTTCTTTTTAGGTCACCCTGTCTGGGTGGTATAGGGCCGGTCGTTAAAAAAAATATTAGTTCATATACCAGTATTGATGTAAGATTATTTGGTTTTAGGTTTAAAAGTTTGTATTTAATATCAGTGAAGGCTCGTTGTGAGGGATTTTTATTGGTGCTCAGAAGAGCGGATGTGTTGCTTGTGTTTTCCTGTGCCTCTGCTAGTTAATTTGTGATTATGTAGGGGAAAGTCCTGTCAGGTTTTAGTTCAAAAACTCAGGCAAGGTTTAATTAGGATGCTGGCGAGGAGCTCTTTATGCAAGAAACTGGATCAGTCCTGATTGTTTCCCTTTTCCGTAGGCGATGTATAACACTTGGGGGTTAAAGAACTTCCTCTAAATATAATAATAATGATAATTTATTATTATTGTTATTAAGAAGCTGTATATCATGATTAAAGGGGGGGGTTGATAATGGTGGTTGTAATGATTGTGATTATGTTGGTCGTTGTGTCGGTTGTAAGGGTTGTTGTAATGGTTGTGATGATTATTGAGTTGTGATGTATTGTAATGGTTGTTGTATACCTTTGATATACCTTTGAAGAGTTTTCGAGTTTATCTTTTTTTTTTTTTTATTTAAAAAAACTAACATACACATTTCATAGAAATGGTATACAAATATGAAACGATTCTGTTCATAAGACATACTACCGTGCAATGATGAAATACACAATGAACTAACAAGAAACTAGTAATACTGCATAAGAATATTGACGACTTTTTTTTAAAAATTTTCTATGCTCCACCCCACAAAGTTTAC
>WNWK01038973.1:0-17674 GCA_009830355.1 Cherax destructor
TAATTTGAAATTGCCGTATTAGCAGAATGCCATAAGGCGAAATGCCTTAAAGCGGGGCCCTACTGTATAAGAGAGACCTGGGGACATGATGGATTGATAATAGAGTACAAGCGTTGTAGAGGAAAGACCTAGGTATGTGATTAACCCCTTAACTGTCCAAACGTTGATCTATGTTCTTACTGCTAGCACTCCAAGCGTAGATCGACGTTTTATTTTTCCTGCTTCCAAATTTGGCACGATAGGCCTAGGTAGTATAGAATGGATCTTAACACTCGGTGTAGCCAGTATTAAAAAATTTGGGACCACTTAGTACCTTGTGGGAGTACCAGTTCAATTGAGTGCCAGCTAAAGCAAATAGCATGGCAAACACCAGGGATTCACTGATGTCATGTCGTATTAACACTCCCCTTTTAAGAGGAAAGTGATGTTGATGCAAAGTTTAGTGGCTTTGAGATGGATAGATGGGTGGCCGGCTGGGTGGGTGGCTGGCTGGCTGACTTTGGCTGTCTCTCCATCTGTATCTGTCTGAATGTCTCTGTCTATCTCGGTCTCTGTCTATCTCTGTCTCTGTCTATCTCTGTCTCTGTCTATCTCTGTCTCTGTCTATCTCTGTCTGTCTAAAACTGTCTGTCTAAAACTGTCTGTCTATCTCTGTCTCTGTTTATCTCTGTCTCTGTCTATCTCTGTCTGTCTGACTCTGTCTCTCTCTCTCACAGGTACACATAAGTACAGTTATCATACATAGTGTAAATTACCTAGGATAACCCAAAATTCCAGTGCTGTACACTGTGCTTGTAGATATAAGGCATAATAAGCATGACTGGCAAGTAATACACATGTTCACTTATCAGGAATCAGACATGACTGCATAGTGTGTAATAACTGTTGGTTCATGAGCTGCTCTCTGAGACAGAGACAAGCAGACAGAAAGACAGAGACACACAGGCAGACAGAAAGACAGACACAGAGGCAGACAGAAAGACAGACACACAGAGGCAGACAGAAAGACAGACACAAAGAGGCAGACAGAAAGACAGACACACACAGGCAGACAGAAAGACAGATAAGCAGAAAGAACTAGACAGACAGACATGTTTATGTGTAACAGTGAAAACAAACAAAGCCAGATGTTCCCTGCAGCAATGCACGATCATCAAGTGTCAAACCACTGCTGCAGTGTAGTCACTCAGTCTTTCACCGTGCTTCAAGGAGTTTCATGTACATACTCCAGCATGTCTAAAACATTGCTGGGACCTATATATATACAGTGGACCCTCGGTTTTCGTTCACCTCCAAACTCGAACAATTATGTAAGTGTATTTTCGTAACTGCTTTTGTAAGTGTATTTTTGGGGGTCTGAAATGACTAATCTAATTTACATTTGTCCTTATGGGAACAAATTCGTTCGGTAACAGCACTCAAACAGCATTCTGGAAAGAATTTTCAACAAAACCGAGGGTCCACTGTATATATTTTGTAGACAATAGTAAATGACCAAGGCAGGTGAAAATGTTCACCTGTCAGTGTATTTGTGACTACAGTGGACCCTCGTATTTCGTAATCACAGCAATTCGTAATTTTTGATAATCGTAACGCTTTTTTGTCAAAATATTGACTCGTGAATCGTCGTTTGGCTTGCAAGTAGTCGTTCGTCTCGAACGCGTACGAGCGGCCCCGACACACCATTCACAGACAGTGTGGCATTGTTTACCAGCGAGTGACCATCACCCAACGCGTTCATACGATATATTTCTTAATATTCCACTCATTTTAGTGCTTGCAACTGCTAAATAAGCCACCATGGGCCCAAAGAAAGCTCCTAGTGCCATCCCTTTGGTAAAGAAGGTCAGAAACATGATAGAAATCAAGAAAGAGATCAATTGCAAAATATGAAAGTGTTGTGCATGTGGCGGAGCTTGCCAGGCTGTATGGGAAACCCCATACAACTACAGTGGACCCCCGGATTACGTCATTATTTCGTTCCAGAATGCTGTTCAAGTGTCGTTACCGAATGAATTTGTTCCCATAAGGAATAATGTAAATTTGATTAGTCCTTTTAGACCCCCAAAAATACACTTACGAAAGCACTTACAAAAATACACTTACATAATTGTTGAAGTTTGGAGCAGTACGTAATCCGGGGGTCCACTGTATTGCTTCCATCGTGGCCAAGAAAAAGGAAATCGAGGAAGCTGTTGTTGCCAAAGGGGTCAATATGCTCACAAAAATGAGATCGAAAATACTCTTAAGAAGTGGAGAGGTTATTGTTGGTGTGGATCAATGACAAACAATTAGCAGGAGATAGTGTTACGCAGTTGATGATTTGTGAAAAAGCAAGGCAGTTGCATGACGATCTCGTAAAGAAAATGCCTACAACAAGTGCTGATGTGAGTGAATTTAAGGTCAGCAAACGCTGGTTTGAGAGATTTAAGAAGCGCAATGGCATACACAGTGTGGTAAGGCATGGTGAGGCTGCCAATTCTGTCAAATGTGCAGCTGAAAAATATGTGCAGGAATTCAAGGGGTACATAGAGGCTGAACAATTGAACAAGTGTTCAATTGTGACGAAACAGGCCTTTTTTTGAAGAAAATGCCAAAGAGGACCTACATTACACAGGAGGAAAAGGCACTGCCAGGACACAAGCTTAAGAAAGACAGGCTTACTCTCATGTTTTGTAGTAATGCTAGTGGGGATTTCAAAGTGAAGCCTTTACTGGTGTATCACTCTGAAAATCCCAGAGTGTTCAAGAAAAACAGTGTCACCAAGGGTAATTTGTGTGTTATGTGGAAGGCTAACAGTAAGGCATGGGTCATGAGGGAAATCTTCCTTGATTGGTTCAATGAAGTGTTTGGCCCCAGTGTGAGGAAATACCTCCTGGAAAATAAATTGGAACTCAAGTGTCTCCTGGTAAAGGATAATGCTCCTGCTCATCCTCCAGACTTGGAAGAGCAAATTGTGGAGGAGTTTCGTTTCATCACAGTGAAGTTCTTGCCTCTTAATACCACTCCTCTCATCCAGCCCATGGACCAGCAGATTATTTCAAACTTCAAAAAACTCTACACCAAAGCAGTGTTTCAAAGGTGCTTTGACATAACCTCGGACACTGAATTGACCCTAAAAGAGGTTTGGAAAGATCACTTCAATATCCTCCATTGCATAAACCTTATATGTAAGGCTTGGGAGGGAGTGACTTCCAGGACTTTGAACTCTGCTTGGAGAAAATTGTGGACAGATTGTGTCCAAGAGAGGGATTTTGAAGGGTTTGGGGGATGACCCTGAGGAGTCGATGCAGTTGTGGAAAGTATTGTGGCATTGGGGAATGCCATGGGGTTGGATTTGAGTGGCAAGGATGTGGAAGAGTTGGTGGAGGACCACAATGAAGAGCTAACTACTAAGAGCTGCAAGATCTTCATCTGCAACAGCAACAGACCACAGCTCAGGAAATTGCTTCAGAGGAGGCAGAAGAGAGATTTAAGAAGGCGTTCAAAGATTAAGGACATTTGTGCAAAATGGAGTGAGGCGCAGTCATTTATGGAAGAACATCACCCTGACAAAGCTGTTACAGGCCGTGTCTGCGACACGTTCAGTGACAATCTTGTGTCCCATTTTTAAAGAGACGCCAGAACCAGAGCTCTCTGGACAGATATTTAGTCCCACAGGTGTGCAGTGACTCTCAAGCTGGTCCTAGTGGCATTCACCCTTTGACTGTTTCTGTCATATATATACGTCTTACGAGCCAATATTTCTGACATATTAACCCTTTGGGGGTCCAAGGACCCTCTCCAAAACTTGTTCTCAGGGTCCAAGAATTTAAAAAAAAAAAATATTTTTTCTTATGAAATGATAGAGAATCTTTTTCCGATCATAACGCCACAAAAATTATGAAATTTGATCGAAAACTAACGGAATTATGCTTTCGCAAAGTTAGCGGAATCGATGACATTTATGCATCGGCGATTTCGCCCACTTTGAGCCCTATTTTCGGCAAATTCCAATGATTCAGTCTACTAAAATTATAGCTATTTCGCTAGAACTCCATTTCTTCTATCGATTGAGTACAGGAAACCGCCTATTTACCAATTTCAACTACCCAAAATAGTGGTCAGAAAATGGCAATTTGGCCAATTTCACACAAATTTCAAACGATGCCAATTTCAAAATAGGGTCCATAATAAACAAGGCAGACATACCTGGTACTAAAATAACATCTTCTCTGTTCATTAGTCACGTCTCGAGGCCCCTCTTACATTACTTTTGCTTTCCATTTTGAATTTTTTTTCTCACAAAAAATAGAAGATTTACTGTTATGTATACAACTGCATCATTGTAAAAATAGAATAAATAATATCAGCGCACTTGTGCAAGAATATTAGACTCTCCAGTTGATATGTATTGGACGTATAGTGTGATTTGTTTGCTCCTGAACATCGGCCAAAATCGAACATTTTCGCTACTTTGCGATCAGTTTCAAGGTACTTGTCATCGTGAAACCAGTCAAAATTATCTCTATTTCTGTAATATATCATCTATTCTATAAAATGAGGCTAAGAAAACGAGAATACAAGCATAAATACCATACGAAAATAGACTGCAAAGCCGCTGTTTTAAACCAAAAACACGGTCAGAGTTTTTTCTCATTATGCACTGTGGTGCAGGATTGTTTTTTATACTGCGCACACTGACCGCACAGACCCATTCTATCACATCTAGGACTAACAGCCTGTTTCTGCTTTATTTGAGGGCGCTAGAATTTAGGCGTACTAGTACGACCATAACCACAGGGCGTAAGCCATACTAGTATGACCGAAACCCCGAAAGGGTTAATATGCATAAATTCTAGCAGCCTCAAATCAAGTGGGAGAAAGCTGGTAGGCCCACATGTGAGAGAATGGGTCTCCATGGTCAGTGTATAAAAAAATCGGGGAGCCAGTGGTGCATTGTTCAGCATGCCTAGCGGTAAGAAATATCTGACTCCCCGGCGAATCTGGGACTCTTCTCTTCCCCAGTGATAGCTCTAACACAGATGGAAGTGTCTCTGAAGATGAATTTCATGGTTTTGAGGAGTTTGTAACTGAAAGCAATGCCCAGGATACCAGAAGGAAGGAAGAAAGAAAGAAAGTAAGGAAGGAAGGCAGAGATGAAAGGAAGAAAGGAAGGAAGGAAAGAAGAAATGAGAGGAAGGAAGGAAAGAAGAAGTAAGGAAGGAGGAAAGAAAGGAAGGAAGGAATTAAGAAAGGAAGAGATGAGAGGAAGGAAGGAACAAAATAAGTAAGAAAGGAAGGAATGAAGGAAGAAAGGAAGGCAGGAAGGAAGAGATGAGAGTAAGGAAGGAAGAGATGAGAGGAAGGAAGAAAGAGATGAGAGGAAGGAAGGAAGGAAATAAGTAAGAAAGGAAGGAATGAAGGAAGAAAGGAAGCTAGGAAGGAAAGGAAGGAGGTTGTGAGGGAAGAAGACATGGGACCCCATTTGTGTTGACAAGTTGACAGGCAGTGAGGGTGGTGAGTAATGGTATAATATGTCATTTTGACAGCTGCCTTACCCTGACTCAGCAAATTTAGATGTCCACACACACACACACACACACACACACACACACACACACACACACACACACACACACCTTAGAGCTTCCAAGTGCTAAGGGAAGTTGATGGAAAGTGTCCAGTCATTATACGTACTATGTGTATATATATATATTATAGAACAATAGTAATAATAAAAATTTATATTGTTGGTTTGTGTAAACAAGTTTTGTAAACAATATAATGATACTAATGTTTGTGCGATTATTGTGTTGCATACAACGAGTGTACAGTGGTACCTCGAGTTATGAGCTTAATTCGTTCCAGACGGCTATTCAAGTGCCGATACCGAAGGAATTTTTTCCCATAAGAAATAATGAAAATTAGATTAATCCATTTCAGACCCCCAAAAATACACTTACAAAAGCACCTACAAAAATACACTTACATAATTGTTCGAGTTGGGAGCTGCTCGTAAGTAGAGGTACCACTGTGTATATATACAGTGCACCTTACTTTGGTCTCACAGGCCACATAAGTTACGTGAGAAAATAAAATAGTGAAAAAAACAAGAAACCTTTGAAAGGAAGTAAACTAAAGTTTACCAGTGAGCGGCATTCGCCGCTGTTGCCATACGTGGCTCATTTTTTGCCAACTTTACTCCTCTATATCTCCATAAGTACTGATCGCAATTTTTTTTGGGGGGGCTTTAATCCTTTAGGGGTTTTGGCCATACTAGTACAGCTTACGCGCCAGGGTTTTCCACGTACTAGTATGCATAAATTCTAGTGGATTCAAATCGAGGGGGAGAAAGCTGGTAAGCCTGCATGTGATAGAATGGGTCTATGTGGTAAGTATGTGAAGTAGGAAAAAAATCTATGCACCTGCATTGCATTGTGGGAGTGGTAATTCAGTGCACCTTTATCAATCACCAAGCCATGCGGTAAGGAATACCTCACTCCGGCAGTGTGAATGGTAGGGAAGGCAGTGGGGATGGGGAAGGCAGTGTGGTGGGTGGGGAAGACCGTGGGGTGGGTGGGAAGACAGTGGGGTGGGTGGGAAGACAGTGGGGTGGGTGGGGAAGACAGTGGGGGGTGGGGAAGACAGTGGGGGTGGGGAAGACATTGGTTGGGTGGGCAAGACAGTGGGGGAGAATGGCTGGCTGGCTGGCTGGCAGGCAGGCAGGCAGGCAGGCAGGCAGGCAGGCAGGCAGGCAGGCAGTGCAGTGCAGGCTGGCAGGCTGGCAGGCTGCTGGCTGGCTGGCTAGCTGGCTGGCTGGCTGGCTGGCTGGCGCTGGCTGGCTGGCTGGCTGGCTGGCTGGCTGGCTGGCTGGCTGGCTGGCTGGCTGGCTGGCTGGCTGGCTGGCTGGCTGGCTGGCTGGCTGGCTGGCTGGCTGGCTGGCTGGCTGGCTGCTGGCTGGCTGGCTGTGCTGGCTGGCTGGCTGGCTGGCTGGCTGGCTGGTGCTGGCTGCTGGCTGGCTGGCTGGCTGTGGCTGGCTGGCTGGCTGGCTGGCTGGCTGGCTGGCTGGCTGGCTGGCTGGCTGGCTGGCTGGCTGGCTGGCTGGCTGGCTGGCTGGCTGGCTGGCTGGCTGGCTGGCTGGCTGGCTGGCTGGCTGGCTGGCTGGCTGGCTGGCTGGCTGGCTGGCTGGCTGGCTGGCTGGCTGGCTGCTGGCTGGTTTCTGGCTGGCTGGCTGGCTGGCTGGCTGGCTGGCTGGCTGGCTGGCTGGCTGGCTGGCTGGCTGGCTGGCTGGCTGGCTGGCTGGCTGGCTGGCTGGCTGGCTGGCTGTGCTGGCTGGCTGGCTGGCTGGCTGGCTGGCTGGCTGGCTGGCTGGCTGGCTGGCTGGCTGGCTGGCTGGCTGGCTGGCTCTGGCTGGCTGGCTGGCTGGCTGGCTGGCTGGCTGGCTGGCTGGCTGGCTGGCTGTGCTGGCTGGCTGGCTGGCTGGCTGGCTCTGCTGGCTGGCTGGCTGGCTGGCTGGCTGGCTGGCTGGCTGGCTTGGCTGGCTGGCTGGCTGGCTGGCTGGCTGGCTGGCTGGCTGGCTGGCTGGCTGGCTGGCTGGCTGGCTGGCTGGCTGGCTGGCTGGCTGGCTGGCTGGCTGGCTGGCTGGCTGGCTGGCTGGCTGGCTGGCTGGCTGGCTGGCTGGCTGGCTGGCTGGCTGGCTGGCTGGCTGGCTGGCTGGCTGGCTGGCTGGCTGTGCTGGCTGGCTGGCTGGCTGGCTGGCTGGCTGGCTGGCTGGCTGGCTGGCTGGCTGGCTGGCTGGCTGGCTGGCTGGCTGGCTGGCTGGCTGGCTGGCTGGCTGGCTGGCTGGCTGGCTGGCTGGCTGGCTGGCTGGCTGGCTGGCTGGCTGGCTGGCTGGCTGGCTGGCTGGCTGGCTGGCTGGCTGGCTGGCTGGCTGGCTGGCTGGCTGGCTGGCTGGCTGGCTGGCTGGCTGGCTGGCTGGCTGGCTGGCTGGCTGGCTGGCTGGCTGGCTGGCTGGCTGGCTGGCTGGCTGGCTGGCTGGCTGGCTGGCTGGCTGGCTGGCTGGCTGGCTGGCTGGCTGGCTGGCTGGCTGGCTGGCTGGCTGGCTGGCTGGCTGGCTGGCTGGCTGGCTGGCTGGCAGGCAGGCAGGCAGGCAGGCAGGCAGAGGTACACATAAATACATAGTGTAAATAACCTAGGATAAATACATAGTGTAAATTACATAGGATAAATACATAGTGTAAATTACCTAGGATAACCCAAAAAATCCAGACTCGCAAATAATATGTATCAGGACTCAGATGTGAAGCAGTGACTACTATTCGCTCTCTCTGAGACAGAGAGACAAACAGATATAGACAGACAGATAAAACAGTGAAAACAAATAAACCGAAGGCATTGTACCCTCATCAAATGTCAGCACTAATTAGTTTAGCGATAATAATAAGATAAGAGGACGCTCACCCCTCATCAAATGTCACTGCTATAATTAGATTAGTGATAAGACTGACACACACTGTCTTACACCATGCTTCAATAATAATAATTATTATTATTACTATATTCTCCTGTGTATCCTAGGTAATTTACACTATGTATAATTGTATTTGTGTGTTCCTGTGAGATAAGAGACACAGTCAGTCAGCCAGCCAGCCAGCCGGCTGGATATCCATCCAGCCAGCTGTTCAGCCAGCCAGCTGGTCAGCTAGCCAGCCAGCTAGCTGGTCAGCTAGCCAGCCAGCCAGCTGGTCAGCTAGTCAGCCAGCCGGCCAGCCAGCTGGTCAGCTAGCCAGCCGGCCAGCCAACTGGTCAGCAAGCCAGCCAGCCGGCTAGCTCTTCAGCCAGCAATCCAGCCAGCCGGCTGGCCATCCATCCAGCCAGCTGTTCAGCCAGCCAGCCAGTTGACCAGCCAGCCAGTTGACCAGCCAGTCAGCCAGCCAGCCAGCCAGCCAGCCAGCCAGCTGGTCAGCTAGCCAGCCAGCCCGCCAGCCAGCTGGTCAGCAAGCCAGCCAGCAGTTATTGTGTATTATACAAGGAGTGTATATATACAAAATATGGTTTATATTGGTCTCACAGGACATAAAAGTTACTTGACAAAATAAAATGTTAAAAAATAAATGAAAAAGTATAAAAAAAATAAAACTATTACCGGGTGACTGGCAGGCGGCGATATTGCCGTAAACGGTTCACTTTGTCAACTTTTTTTTTTTTTTAAATTCTGCGACCCTGAGAACGAGATTCGGAGAGGGCCTTGCGAACCCCAAAGGGTTAATTAACTCTTTCTGGGTCCAGAGGCCAAATTTCATAGGGTGCACCAGAGTCCAAGAATTTAAAAAAAAAAATCATATTTTTTCTTATGAAATGGTAGAGAATCTTTTTCTGAAGGTAATAAAACAAAAAGTATGAAATTTGATGGAAAATTGACGAAATTATGCTCTTGTGAATTTTGATGCATCAGCGATATTTACGCATCAGCGATTTTGCCGACTTTGACTCCCATTTTAGGCCAATTACATTATTCCAGTCTACCAAATTCTTAGCTATTTCACTAGTATTACTTCTATTCTATCGATTGAGAACAAAAAATCGCCCAGTCAACTGTTTCAACTACACAATAAAGTGATCGGAAATTAGTAATTTAGCCAATTTAACTCAAAGTTCAAAATATTCCAATTTCAAAATAGGGTGCAGAATAAACAATGCAGGCATTCCTGGCACTAAACTAACATTTCCTCTGTTCATTAGTTACGTTTTCAGTCTTTACAAATGAATTCCATTTTTAATTTTTATTCGCATAAGGAATTTTTATTCAAACCAAAAAATGGAAGATTTACTGTCATGCAATATTGTAATAATTGTACAAATAATATCACCACATTTGTGAACGTATATTAGACCCACCAGCTGGCGCGTATTTGACGTGTGAGGTCATTTGTTTACTCCTAAACATCGGCAAAAATTTAACATTTCCGCTACTTTGAGCTCAGTTTCAAGCCATTTTCAGTACTAAAACCAATCAAAATCATCTCTATTTTTGTAATATATCTTCCATTCTATCAAATGAGACCACGAAATCGCAAATGCAACTATAAAACGTATACGAAAAAACACTGCAAAGTCGCTGTTTCAATCGAAAATTATGTTCTCAGTTTTTTTCCTCTCATTATGCACTGTGTGCTGCAGGATTTGTTTAATGTGGTGCACACTTACCACATAGATGTATTCTCTCATATCTAGGCCCAAATTTACCACTCACAGCTTATCTGAGTGAGCTGAGCTCATGGAGTAGAACTATGGTTTGGACCCTGAACTCAAAGCCGTAGAACTACAGCACGGACCATGAAAGGGTTAAATAATCAGAAAAATGATCTTAACATTTTGATAAGAAAACAATTTTTTTTTTTTGTTAATATGACACCAGGAGACATTTCAGGATTTGGGGTTGCGACATTCAAAGGGTTAAAAAAAACAAAGAAGGGAAGTAACCCCTGTAAAAGGAGTTGGTACCTAAAGTCTTTATGGAAGGGGATTCCCCTTCCAAACAATAGTAACTCCTCCATCCTCTCCCATCCTCCTGTCTTCCATACATCAACAAGTCTTCAATAAAAGTAAGTGTCATGTTATTATTGTTTTATTCTTCATGTCTCATTGTTTTCTGTGTATGTACATCTATATTTCATTCAAAATTTTTTTTATTTTAGTACTTTTGGGTGTCTGGAACGGATTAATTGGATTTACATTATTTCTTATGGGGATAATAGATTTGCAAATCATCAATTTTGCCATTAGTCACACTCTCTGGAACGGATTAATTACGAAAAACGAGGGTCCACTGTATTTGAGTACAATTTCAGTACGGAATATACAGTGGTACCCCGGTTTACGATATTTTTTCATTCCAGAATGCTGTTCAAGTGCCATTACCAAACGAATTTATCTCCTTAAGAAAAGTTGTAAAATAGACTAGTCCTTTTAGACCCCCAAAATTACACTTACAAAAGCATTTAAAAAAATAAACTTACATAAAAGGGTGAGTTTGGGGACCATCGTAAACCGGGGTACCACTGTATTAGTGTCAGAAAAAAGATTGGCTATGAAATCACAAGAACTACTATAAATTGTAATTATCAGAACATAAAAATTATGTATATAAATACAGTCATCCCTCCGTTTTCGTGTATCTCTGTTTTCGTGTTTTTCAGTTTTCGTGCAGTTTTTTCATGGAAAATTGACCTCTGTTTTCGTGTGATTCCCTCCATTTTCGTGCTTGGTCCGGAACCTTGTCCAGTGCCCAGCGCACATACAAAGCCCGCAAGCCCGCCTCCCACGCACATTCTCAGGCAGTGTAGCATTGTTTCTGGTTGAGTGAACATTATCCTGCGAGTTCATACAAAACATTTCTTAACAATCCATTGTTTTTGGCCCTTGATTATTGTGTGTGACTGCTAAATAAGCCACCACGGGCCCAAAGATAGCTCCTAGTGTCAGTCCTTTGGTAAAGAAAGTGAGGAACACCATAGAATTAAAGAAAGAAATCGTAGCAAAGTGGTGAGAGGCAGTGGTGATGAGAGGCAGTGGTGGTGAGAGGCAATGGTGGTGAGAGGCAGTGGTGGTGAGAGGCAGTGGTGATGAGAGGCAGTGGTTATGGGAGGCAGTAGTGGTGAGAGGCAGTGGTGATGAGAGGCAGAGGTGGTGAGAGGCAGTGGTGATGAGAAGGAGTGGTGATGAGAGGCAATGGTGGTGAGAGGCAGTGGTGCTTGTTTGTTGGTTCAGGCAGTGGTGATGAAAGGCAGTGGTGGTAAGAGGCAGTCTTAATGTAGAGTGAGAGGTAAGTAAACAAGATTAAATGAATAAACGAGAGAGAATGAGAGTGTAGAAGTTTCGGTAGTTTTGTCAACAAACCAGTTGTTGTTGTTTTTGCTGCTGCTGTTGTTGTTACCAGCGAGCCTGGACAGGAATGATTCCTGTTCACACCTTGAAGCGACTGGAAAGAAGCGGTGGTGATGAGAGGCAGTGGTGGTGAGAGGCAGTGGTGGTGAGAGGCAGTGGTGGTGAGAGGCAATGGTGGTGAGAGGCAGTGGTGGTGAGAGGCAGTGGTGATGAGAGGCAGTGGTTATGGGAGGCAGTAGTGGTGAGAGGCAGTGGTGATGAGAGGCAGAGGTGGTGAGAGGCAGTGGTGATGAGAAGGAGTGGTGATGAGAGGCAATGGTGGTGAGAGGCAGTGGTGCTTGTTTGTTGGTTCAGGCAGTGGTGATGAAAGGCAGTGGTGGTAAGAGGCAGTCTTAATGTAGAGTGAGAGGTAAGTAAACAAGATTAAATGAATAAACGAGAGAGAATGAGAGTGTAGAAGTTTCGGTAGTTTTGTCAACAAACCAGTTGTTGTTGTTTTTGCTGCTGCTGTTGTTGTTACCAGCGAGCCTGGACAGGAATGATTCCTGTTCACACCTTGAAGCGACTGGAAAGAAGCGGTGGTGATGAGAGGCAGTGGTGGTGAGAGGCAGTGGTGGTGAGAGGCAGTGGTGGTGAGAGGCAGTGGTGGTGAGAGGCAGTGGTGGTGAGAGGCAGTGGTGGTGAGAGGCAGTGGTGGTGAGAGGCAGTGGTGATGAGAGGCAGTGGTGGTGAGAGGCAGTGGTGATGAGAGGCAGTAGTGGTGAGAGGCAGTGGTGGTGAGAGGCAGTGGTGGTGAGAGGCAGTGGTGGTAAGAGGCAGGGGTGGTGAGAGGCAGTGGTGATGAGAGGCAGTGGTGGTGAGAGGCAGTGGTGGTGATAAGAGGCAGTGTTGATGAGAGGCAGTGGTGGTGAGAGGCAGTGGTGCTTGTTTTTTGGTTGAGGCAGTGTTAGAGGCAGTGGTGGTAAGAGGCAGTCTTAATGTAGAGTGAGAGGTGAGTAAACAAGATTAAATGAATAAACGAGAGAGAATGAGAGTGTAGAAGTTTCGGTAGTTTTGTCAACAAACCAGTTGTTGTTGTTTTTGCTGCTGCTGTTGTTGTTACCAGCGAGCCTGGACAGGAATGATTCCTGTTCACACCTTGAAGCGACTGGAAAGAAGCGGTGGTGATGAGAGGCAGTGGTGGTGAGAGGCAGTGGTGGTGAGAGGCAGTGGTGGTGAGAGGCAGTGGTGGTGAGAGGCAGTGGTGGTGAGAGGCAGTGGTGGTGAGAGGCAGTGGTGGTGAGAGGCAGTGGTGATGAGAGGCAGTGGTGGTGAGAGGCAGTGGTGATGAGAGGCAGTAGTGGTGAGAGGCAGTGGTGGTGAGAGGCAGTGGTGGTGAGAGGCAGTGGTGGTAAGAGGCAGGGGTGGTGAGAGGCAGTGGTGATGAGAGGCAGTGGTGGTGAGAGGCAGTGGTGGTGATAAGAGGCAGTGTTGATGAGAGGCAGTGGTGGTGAGAGGCAGTGGTGCTTGTTTTTTGGTTGAGGCAGTGTTAGAGGCAGTGGTGGTAAGAGGCAGTCTTAATGTAGAGTGAGAGGTGAGTAAACAAGATTAAATGAATAAACGAGAGAGAATGAGAGTGTAGAAGTTTCGGTAGTTTTGTCAACAAACCAGTTGTTGTTGCTGCTGCTGTTGTTGTTACCAGCCAGCCTGGACAGGAATGATTCCTGTTCACCTTGAAGCGACTGGAAATAAGTGATCTAATGCAGTTAGCATTACAAACTCCGTTTTCTCTTATACTAATGCTTCTGAAGGAGGAAAGAATAGGAAGATGTTTTCATAGCTGGACCGAGTATGCCCGCCACCACATTCGTAATGAGACACATATTTTATTCATTCTAGAGTGTATATCACGTTTTTATGTTATTTATATTGTTTATTATGTCATATTAGATGAATTGTGATAGATAAATAAGCCGTAGAGCTGATATTAGTGTCAAATTGAAGCATTTTGTCCTGCCTCCCAACAATAAACTCGCCTCCCTCTCTCCTCTCCATCTTCCATACACCAACAAGAGTCGCCAAGAAAAGTAAGTGTGATCTTAAATGTTCATTTATACATGTTATTAGTGCTTTATATTTATTTATTATTCTTTTCTGTATGTAAATCTATATTTAATCTCTAAAAAATTATTTTTTGTTAATACTCCTGGGTGTCTGAAATGGATTAATTGAATTTCCATTATTTCTTATGGGGAAAATGGCTTCAGTTTTCGTGTGTTTCAGTTTTAGTGCATCCCTCAGGAACGGATTAAACACGAAAACTGAGGGATGACTGTACAGTGGTCCTTCGGTTTTCGTGCATCTCCAAACTCGAACATTTATGTAAGTGTATTTTTGTAAGTGCTGTTGCAAGTGTATTTTTGGGGGTCTGAAATAGACTAACCTACGTGACATTATTTCTTAAGGAAGTAAATTCGTTCGGTAATGGCACTTGAGCAGCATTCTGGAACAAATTTTCGGCGAAAACCGAGGGACCACTGTAATATAAAAATGAGAAAAAAAGGTATATCGGCAACACATCTGCTAGCAACAGGACTCTATGTTGCCGTCAGGTGAGCATCCAGCGCCAACTTCGCGGGCTTATATCTTGGTAATTACTGATCCTAAATTTTTGTTTTATCTTATAACGTGTAGAATAATGCCCTCTTCATTTAAAAAAAAAAACTTTTTTTTTTTTCAAAATATTCGGAGCGTTGGGCTAGTGAACGTAGATTTATGTTTGGACAGTTAAGGGGTTAATAGTTAAGGGATAATAAAATATTTGGGAGAGCTGCTTTAAATTTGGTTAGAGTTTAGCATAGTGTGGGTATGGTTGTTATTGAGATATGAGATGATTTTTTAATATACAGTACGTAGTCCTAAATTGATTTGTGGGCAGGGGATCTCTTGCTGTTTTGGGCAAAGAGTTCCAGATCTTCGGGCCCTTTATGTGCATTGCATTTTTGCAAAGTGTGAGACGAACATGAGGGATGTCAAAAAGTATTTTGTGCCTCGTATTATGCCTGTGTGTTCTGTTGAAGCTATCTAGGAGAAGTTTGAGTGGAGGGTTGACATTGGAGTTTAATGTTGTGTATATATAGTAGGCACAATAATAAGTGTGTATATTTTGTATATTAAGTAAGTTCAAGCTTTTGAAGAGTGGTGGGGTGTGTTGTCACTGCTTTTTGTTGGGTTATTAAAGGTTTAAGGTGATTGGCTGTGGTAGATCCCTAAGCACAAATATACCCTTACCTCACCTCATAGGTGAGGTAAGGGTATATTAGAGAGTGATATAAAGTAAGGAGCGCCCTTTAGGGTACATAGTATCGTATCTTGGAAAGGATACCTACTGCTGTGGAAACTTTCTTAGTTATATGCTGGATGTGGGTCTGAAATTTAACCCTTTCAGGGTCTAGACCCCAGATCCTTAACTCACTATCAGGGTCGAAAATTTTTCAAAAATAAAAAATTATTTTTTCATATCAAATGATAGAGAATTTTTCCCAATAGTAATGACACCAGAAGTACGAAATTTGAAGGAGAACTTACGAAATTACGCTCTTGTGAAGTTGGCGATATCAGCGATATTTACGCATCGGCGATTTCACCCACTTTGAGCCCTATTTTCAGCCAATTCCATTGTTCCAGTCGACTATTTCGCTAGAACTCCATTTGTTCTATCGATTGAGTACAAGAAACTACTCATTTACCGATTTCAACTACCCAATAAAGTGGTCAGAAATTATGAATTGGGCCAATTTCACACAAATTTCAAAAGATGCCAATTTCAAAATAAGGTCCAGAATAAACAATGCAGACATTCCTGGCACTAAAATAACATTTTCTCTGTTCATTAATCATGTCTCCAGGCCCCTCTTGTATTACTCTTGCTTTCCATTTTGAATTTTTATTCTCACAAAAAATAGAAGATTACTGTTATGCAGACTACTGCATTACTGTAAAAATGGTATAAATAATATCAGCGCACTTGTGAAAGAATATTAGACTCACCAGTTGATGTGTATTGGATGTGTGGCGTGATTTGTTTACTCCTGAACATCGGCAAAAATCAAACATTTCCGCTACTTTGAGCTCAATTTCAAGGTACAGTGAACCCTCATTATTCGAACACTCCAAAACTCACCCTCATTCCAGAATGCTGTTCAAGTGCTGTTACCAAACAAATTTATTCCCTTAAGGAATGGTGTAATTAGATTAGTCCATTTCAGACCCGCAAAAATACACTTATAAAAGCACTTACATAAAAGGGTGAGTTTTGGAGTTTTCGAATAGCGAGGGTCCACTGTACTTTTCATCGTGAAACCAATCAAAATCATCTCTATTTCTGTAATATGTCTTCCATTCTATCAAATGAGACCAAGAAAACGAGAATACAACCATAAATACCATGCAAAAATACGCTGCAAAGTCTCTGTTTTAAACCAAAAATATGGTCGGAGTTTTTTTTTCTCATGCACTGGGTGCTGCAGGATTTTTTTTATACTGCACACACTGACCACACAGACCCATTCTTTCATATGTAGGCCTACCAGCTTTCTTCCACCAGATTTGAAGGCGCTAGAATTTAGGCGTATAAATGCGGGACCGACACTGGCTCTCAAGCCATACATATACGGAATTGACCCTGAAAGGTTTAAGACTACAGTCAAGATGGAGACCTAGAAATTTGCCCTCAGTGTGTCTTGTAATGGGTGAACCATTTATCGATATGTTAACTGGATATTTAATGCTCTGTTTCCAAAAAGCATGAAGTAGGTTTTGTCTATATTGAGAGTAAGTTTGTTGGTCGTCTTCCAGTTTGATATTTTCAATGCTAGTTTCAGTGTTAACATGTATCATCGTTTGTTAGCTGAAGTGCTTTGTTGGTGCAGTTGTCATGGTTTGTATCTGATGGTAAGTTAAATCTGGTTAAAATAACAAGAGTCTAGGAGCTTTTTTTTTTCATTCATGTCCCTTTGATAGAGGAAGCAGCACTCCATTGGGCTTCCATGTTTAACCTTCAATCTTGTGTAGCTTCTGACAGCTTGGTGGTAAGGGAGTCTATCTGCTCAGTATATGTGGCTATGGTTGTTTGCAGGTTTGTGTGTTGCTTGGTCGTGTTTGTTAACCCTTTGGGGGTCGACAGGCCTTCTCGGAAACCTGTTCCTAGGGTCGAAAAATATTCGGGAAAAAAATTATTTTATCTTATGAAATGATAGTTTTTTTTTTTTTCTAAATCTAAATGGCTAAACAAAAAATTTTTTGCGATCAATACTTATGGAGATATGGAGGCTTCAAGTTGACAGAAATTGAACCGCTTATGGCAACATCGCTGACTGCCGGTCGGCCGGCAGTCAGTTTTCTTATTGATTATAATTTTTTTTTTTTTTCAAATAACTTTTATGGCCTGTGAGACCAATATAAGTGCTGTTTTTCAAATATTCACTCGCTAATTCTTACACAATGATGGCATAAAGTTTGTTATCACTATTTTGTTTACAAAACATATTTACAACAATGTACAATGTAAAATAATGTTTATAACTATTGTTCAATCATATATATACACATATAGAGTCACTGCACATGTTCCTAGAAGTTCTGCAGCCTGTGGAAGTCTTTGAAACATGGTGACATGCACAGTGGTGTTTCACATTCTTCACACATATAACGAGTGTCTTTGCGTTGCTGTGGGCGTCTTTTTGTATGTGCACAGACATAACACCTCTTCTGAGCCTTTTCTTGCAAGCAGTTTCATTAGGAAGTGTTCACCATGCCTCAGCAGGGG
>WNWK01038974.1:0-17673 GCA_009830355.1 Cherax destructor
GAATGTCAAAGAGATGTTTATGTCTGGTATTATGTCTATGGGTCCTGTCACAACTGTCAAGAAAGTGTTTTAGCTCAGGGTTAAAGTTGGAATTAATGGTTCTATAAATGTAGTAGCAGAGTAGTAAGTATGGATGTTCTGGACAGTGAGTAGGTTTAGGTCTTTGAAGAGTGGGGTGTGCTGCCTAGCGTTGGATTGTGTGATAATTCTTACTGCGGCTTTTTGTTGGGTTATTATTGGCTTTAGGTGGGTAATTGCTGTTGATCCCATGCACAAATGGCATATGTGAGGTAGGGATAGATGAGTGAGTAGTATAGTGTGAGTAGGGCTGATTGTGGTACATAATACCGTATCTTAGAGAGGATCCCCACAGTTTTGGACACTTTCTTTGTTATGTGTTGGATATGGGTGCTGAATTTCAGGCTGCTGTCAAGGTGAAGGCCCAGGAACTTGCCCTCGTTATGTCTAGCAATAGGTGTAGAGTTGATCTTAATGTTTAATTGTGGATCATCTGTTCTGTTGCCAAACATAATATAGAAGGTCTTATCAGTGTTGAGTGTAAGTTTATTGGCAGTCATCCATGTTGATATTTTTATTAATTCGTCGTTAACAATGGTATTAAGCGTGGCAAGGTTTGTGTGGGAGATGACATAAGTTGTGTCGTCAGCAAAGAGTATTGGTTTCAGGTGTTGTGATACATTGGGAAGATCATTGATGTATAAGAGGAAGAGCAGGGGACCAAGGACACTTCCCTGCGGTACGCCGGTGTCTAGTGGTAGTGTCGTGGAGGATGTGTCTTTAATAGTGACATACTGGTACCTATTAGTGAGGTAGGATTTGAGGTATGCTAGTGCATGACCTCTTATTCCATAGTGGTCAAGTTTGTGGAGTAGGATGCCGTGGTTTACTGTGTCAAAAGCTTTCCTTAAGTCAATAAAAAGTCCTAGTGGATATTCCTTATTTTCAAGTGCTGTGTAAAGCAGGTCTATCATTTTTACTATTGCATCGTTAGTGCTTTTATTTTTCCTGAAGCCAAATTGGCAGGGGTTGAGTATGCTTTGTGTCGTTATAAACGAGTATAATCTCTTGTGCACAAGTTTCTGAATATTTTGGATAGCAATGGTAGATTTGATATAGGCCTATAGTTATTTACGTCTGTAGGGTCACCACCTTTGTGTATTGGTGTAACCCTTGCTGTTTTGAGTAGTGTTGGGAAGGTGCTAGTTTCTAATGATTTGTTAAAAAGTAAAGAAATAGGATATGAAAGGACATGAGCAGCTCGTTTGTATATTAAGGGTGGAACTTGAGACAGATGTCCTGATTTATTTTTAAGTGACTTGATTATCATGGAGACTTCAGTGGGTTCTGTAGGTGCAAGATATAAGGAGGATGGGAAATTCCCATCTAGGTAATCACTTGCTCGGGCATTGGTATCTGGAATTTTACTGGCAAGATTTGATCCTATAGTTGAGAAGAAGTCATTTATCTTGTTTACTGTATCAATAGGCTGTAGTGGTGTTTCGTTTGGTTTAGTTAGGACAATATCCCTATTTTTTTCAGTTTGTGGGTGCCCATAATCTGTGAGAGTGTTTTCCAGGTCTTTTTTATATCTCCTCTTGTTTCAGTGAATCTGCTGGAGTAGTACAATTGTTTGGCTTTTTTTATTAGTTTGGTGAGAACTGATGAATAGTGTTTAACAAACTCCTTATGTATGAATCCCCGTCTATATTGCTTCTCATATTGATGTTTCTTGTTAATGGATTTTAGTAAGTTGTTAGTTAGCCATGGGCAGCCTAACCGTTTATTCGTAATCTGTTTCATTTTTATAGGACAATGTTTGTTGTATAGTCTATGTAATTTATTAAGAAAGGTGTCTGTCCACTCATCGATACCCTTGGCATTTGGGAATTCTATAGCCCAGTCAACTGTGTCTAGCTCTGTTGTGAAGTTATTTATTGAAGCTTGGTCATGGAGTCGGAATGAAACTTTGGTGTATTCTGTAGTCTGTTATTATCCCCGATTTAAGGGGGGCTAGGATATTGGTCCATATATGGTCGATTATGGTTGCACTCGTATCAGTAAGCCTAGTTGGTTTGGTTATTGTTGGTATGAGAAGTGTGTTGTTCATATTGTTGATGAAATCGGTTACTGGCTGGTCATCTGGTAGGCCAAGGTTGATGTTGAAGTCTCCAGCTAAGATAAGGTGGTGTTTGTTCAATTGGTTGTTTGTTATTTGCGTTTTTAGTTGATCGCTAAAACTTGGGATGTTTGTATGAGGCATCCGGTATATGGCCCCGATGGTTATGGGAGTCTTAAGGTTTTGTGCAGTAAATTTAGCAAAAATATATTCTCCATATTCATCATTATAGCAAATGGTGTCACAGCTTGATATTTCATTAGAGTAATAGATTGCAATACTCCCCCGCTTGATGTGGTCTGCAGTTGTGTATTGCTGTGTATCCTGGCAGCGAGTAGATATAACATCTGCATTCTGTTTATCTTTTAGAGCATCCAGGACCTTGTCGTAGTGGTCCAGTAGTTAATAATAATAATAATAATAATAATAATAATAATACTTTATTGAGACATGGTACAATGATACATGGTAGACAAGAAACATAGTTATTAATGAGATGTACATGCCAAAAGCCCCTAATGTGCTGTGCATTGCGGGCATTTTTAGGTCTACTTAATTCTAGACTACATGGTAAAAAGTTATGGTTGATTGTGAAAGCAAGGCCAGTACCATTTTTTCACAAAGAGATGATTGAGGAAGAATTAGACAAACTAGTGCAGAAATTCATTATTGAGCCTATATCGCATAGTGAATGGTCTGTACCCATTGTGCCAGTTCTGAAGGCTGACTGTAAGTCTATGAGAATTTGTGGGGATTTTAAATATGTAAATGAGCAAATTCATTGTGAAAGATATCCTTTACCCAGGATTGAGGAATTATTGTCTGTAGTAGGTAAAGGTAAAATATTTACAAAATTAGATTTAATTAAAGGATGCTTATTTACAGATACCTGTAGATGAGGGGAGCCAACAACTGTTAGTAATTAATACCCACAGGGACTTTTTAAATATAAGAGATTACCCTTTGAATTTCCTCATCTCCTGGTATTTTCCAGAAATTTATTTCCCAATTGTTTGTTAAACTGGATGGGGTAGCATCCTATTTAGATGATATCATAATATGTGGTGCCACAGAAGCTAAGCATGATGTTAGACTCCGGCAGGTGTTGAGTATTTTACAGAAGCATAATGTAGTACTAAATAAGAATAAGTCAGTGTTGAAAACCAGATCTATTGAATATCTGGGGTATGAAATTTCAGGAAGGTATTAAACCTTCTTCTCGGAAGGTGGAGGCTCTTGTGAATTTACCTTCACCTACGTCTGTAGGGGAAGTTCAGTCCTTTGTGGGGATGGTGACATATTATTGTAAGTTTATTAAGAACTTTTCTTTAATTTTGGCACCACTGTATGATTGGTTAAAAAGGGGCTACATTTGAGTGGTCTACAGTGGAAGAGGAAGCTGTTCAAAGGATTAAAAAACAATTAGTGTGTTCAGCTTTGTTGACTAATTTTACGGGAGAGCATCCATTAATAATTGAGGTTGATGCTTCTTCTGTGGGTGTTGGATGTGTGTTAATCCAGGTAGTCAATGGCCAGGAAAAACCTGTGTATTTTGCTAGTAAGAAACTTTCTCCAGCAGAACAGAATTATTCTCAACTTGATAAAGAAGGTCTAGCTTTGGTGTATGCTGTTAAGAAATTCAGATATTTTTTGCTAGGGAGAAAGTTTGTTGCTCGCACAGATCATAAACCATTGCTAGGGTTGTTTGGAAAAGGAAACATATTCCAGTAAATGCAAATGCCAGAATTCAGCATTGGGCTCTGTTATTAGCTCAGTATGATTATGAGTTGTCATTCAAGGCTGGCAAGGAAAATGTTATTGCAGATGCATTTAGTAGATTACCTATTGAAGATCACAGCTTAGAGTCAGGTACACCTTCAGAATATGTAAGATTAGTCGAGTCCATCGATTTTCAACATTTATCATTTGACAAAATCAAAGAGGAAACTGGGATAGATGCTGTATTATCCCAAGTAGTAAATAATGTTAAATATGGTTGGGGTAAAAATAATGTATTTTTATCTGACTATAATTCAGTCAAATCAGATCTGACTGTTCATGATGATGTATTATTGTATAGGAACAGAGTGGTAGTGCCAGTAAAGTTGAGATATAAGGTATTGGAGCATCTACATATAGGTCATAATGGTATCAATGCTATGAAAGCAGAAGCTAGGCAGTGGGTCTGGTGGCCAAAGATGGACCAAGATATTGCAGAAGTGACAAAGAGTTGTCCCATTTGTTTTCAGAATTTTAAGCCAATTTCATCTCCTGTCCTATCTTGGCCCAGCACTGGGAAACCATGGTCTAGAGTGCATATAGACTATGCAGGTCCAGTTGAGGGCAAATATTTTTTGGTAATTGTGGATTCTTTTTCAAAATTCTTAGATGTGCAAGTCACTAGTTCTATGACATCCACAGTGACTACTGAGTTACTGAGGAGATCCTTTTGTAATTTTGGGTTACCAGACATAGTTGTGTCAGATAATGCTGCTTACTTTGTATCCCAAGAACTGGAAGCTTTTTTTAGAAAGAATAGTATTGAACATACTACTCCAGCCCCATACCATCCATCATCAAATGGTCTGGCAGAGAGAGCAGTACGAACATTGAAGGAAGGGTTACACAAGTTTACAAAAGGATCTCTCAATACCAGATTATGTAGGTTCTTATATAACCATAGGAAAACTGTTCATTCCTCCACTAATAAGACAATCAGATCATCATTGTTGGTGAAGATGAGGTCCAGCGTATTCTCTAATCTTGTGGGCTCTACTATTTGCTGGTTTAAGGTGAACTTGGTGCAGAGATTTAAAAGTTCATGCATGTGTGAATTTTCATCTGAGCTGCCTCCTGGTGTTATCTCTGCTACCACATTGTTTTCAATGTACCATAGTGTGATAATTTTAGGTGTAACAGATCATGGTCATCTGTATCAAAAGCTTTACGTAAATCAATAAAGATTCCCACTGGGATTTCTTTTTTCTCAAGAGCGGTGTAAATTATTTCTAACATGTGTATAATGGCATCATTTGTATTTTTATTAGGCCTGAATCCAAATTGACAGTGGTTGAGTACGTTGTTGGAGGTGAGGTAGGAATATATTTGTCTATGAATTAATTTTTCAAAGATTTTGGAGAGAAGGGATAAGTTAGATATCGGCCTGTAGTTATTCAGGTCTGTTTGATCTCCTCCTTTATGTATGGGGGTAACCCTCGCTATTTTGGGTATTGATGGGAAGGTAGAGGATTCAATGGATTTGTTAAAGAGTGTTGCAATAATTGGTGAGAGAACTTGAGAGGCTTTTTTGTATATAAAAGGTGGTAAGTTATTTAGGTCACCTGCATTGTTTTTTTAATGTGTTGATTATAAGTGAAACTTCTATTGGGTTGGTCGGGGCTAGGAATTGTGTGTTCGGATAGGTGCCAGTGAGATAGTCGTTAGGTGGAGTGTTTGAACTTGGGATTTTGCTTGCCAGCTTTTTACCTATGGTGGAGAAGAAATCATTGAGTTTGTTTGCTGTTTCAATAGGTGGGAGTCTACCTGGAGTCTACCTGGAGAGAATTCCAGGGGTCAACGCCCCCGTGGCCCGGTCTGTGACCAGGCCTACTGTTGGACCAGAGCCTGATCAACCAGGCTGTTACTGCTGGCCGCACGCAGTCTAACGTATGAACCACAGCCCGGCTGATCAGGTACCGACTTGAGGTGCCTGTCCAGTGCCTGCTTGAAGACAGCCAGGGGCTTGTTGGTAATCCCCCTGATGTATCCTGGGAGGCAGTTGAACAATCTTGGGCCCCTCACACTTATTGTGTTGTCCCTCAACGTGCTAGTGGCACCCCTGCTCTTCATTGGGGGGATGTTACATCGCCTGCCGAGTCTTTTGCTTTCGTACGGAGTGATTTTTGTGTGCAAGTTTGGTACTAAGCCTTCGAGAATTTTCCATGTATATATAATAATGTATCTCTCCCGCCTGCATTCTAGAGAGTACAGGTTTAGGAACTTCAAGCGTTCCCAGTAGTTGAGGTGGTTTATCACACTTATGCGTGCGGTGAAGGTTCTCTGCACATTTTCAAGGTCAGCAATTTCACCCGCCTTGAAAGGTGCAGTTAGTGTGCAGCAATATTCCAGCCTAGATAGAACAAGCGATCTGTAGAGTGTCAGCATGGGCTTGGCATCCCTGGTTTTGAAGGTTCTCATTATCCATCCTGTTATTTTTCGAGCAGATGCAATTGCTACATTGTTATGATCCTTGAAGGTGAGATCCTCTGACATGATCACTCCCAGGTCTTTGACATTAGTTTTTCGCTCTATTGTGTGGTTGGAATTAGTTTTGTACTCCGATGAGATTTTAATTTCTTCACGTTTTCCGTATCTGAGTAATTGAAATTTCTCATCATTGAACTTCATATTGTTTTCTGCTGCCGATTTAAAGATTTGGTTTATGTTTGCTTGGAGTCTTGCAGTGTCTTCAACGGTGGACACTGTCATACAGATTCGGGTGTCATCTGCAAAGGAAGACACAGCACTGTGGCTTATATCCCTGTCAATGTCTGATATGAGGATGAGGAATAGGATGGGAGCAAGTACTGTGCCTTGTGGAACAGAGCTTTTCACAGTAGCTGCCTCAGACTTTACTCTGTTGACTACTACTCTTTGTGTTCTACGTGTTAGGAAATTATAGATCCATCTACCAACTTTTCCTGTTATTCATTTATCACGCATTTTGTGTGCTATTACACCATGGCAACACTTGTCAAAAGCTTTTGCAAAATCTGTGTATATAACATCTGCATTCTGTTTATCTTCTAGAGCATCCAGGACCTTGTCGTAGTGGCCCAGTAGTTGGGACAGACAGGAGCGGCCTGCTCTAAACCCATGCTGTCCTGGGTTGTGCAATTGATGGGTATCAAGATGGGTGGCGATCTTGCTTCTTAGAACCCTTTCAAAGTTTTTATGATATGGGACGTTAGCGCAATTGGTCTGTAGTTCTTTGCTATTGCTTTACTGCCCCCTTTGTGGAGCGGGGCTATGTCTGTTGTTTTTAGTAGCTGCGGGACGATCCCAGTGTCCATGCTCCCTCTCCATAGGATGTTAAAAGCATGTGATAGGGGCTTCTTGCAGTTCTTGATGAACACGGAGTTCCATGAGTCTGGGCCTGGAGCGGAGTGCATGGGCATGTCATTTATTGCCTTTTCGAAGTCATTTGGCGTCGTGATGATGTCAGAAAGGCATGCGTCTGTCAAGTTCTGTGGCACTCTCATAAAAAAATCATTTAGGTTTTCGATTTTCAGTCTGGTTAGTGGCTCGCTAACAACTGAGTCATACTGGGACTTAAGTAACTCAATCATTTCCTTGCTGTCACCTGTGTAGGACCCATCCCGTTTAAGTAGGGGCCCAATACTGGTTGTTGTTCTCGACTTTGATTTTGCATAGGAAAAGATATACTTTGGGTTTCTTTCAATTTCATTTATGGCTTTTAGTTCTTCCCGTGTCTCTTGATTCCTGTAAGATTGCTTTAGATTTAATTCGATGTTTGCTATTTCTCTGAATAGTGTCTCCCTACGTATTTCAGAGATATTGGCCTCCTGTAGCCGCTCCGTTATTCTTTGCCTTCGCCTGTATAGGAGCGCCTCTCTTTCTAGTTTGCATCTTCTCCTCCTTTACCTTAAGGGAATTTGCCTTGAGCAAACCTCAAGTACCACAGAGTTAATTTGTTCTAGACATAGGTTGGGATCCGTGATGCTTAGGCAATCTTCCCAGTTTATATCATTTAGGACCTGGTTTACTTGGTCCCACCTTATGTTTTTGTTATTGAAGTTGAATTTGGAGAAAGCTCCCTCATGGCTGATCACATTTTGTTGATCTGGGGCTCCCCGCATGCATGTCTGGACCTCTATTATGTTGGGATCTGAGTATATTGTTTTTGATATGATGACATTTCGTATCAGATCATCATTGTTGGTGAAGATGAGGTCCAGCGTATTCTCTAATCTTGTGGGCTCTACTATTTGCTGGTTTAAGGTGAACTTGGTGCAGAGATTTAAAAGTTCATGCATGTGTGAATTTTCATCTGAGCTGCCTCCTGGTGTTATCTCTGCTACCACATTGTTTGCAATGTTCCTCCATTTTAGGTGCACGAGGTTGAAATCCCCCAGTAGCAAGATGTTGGGGGCAGGAGCTGGAAGATTTTCCAGACAGTGGTCAATTTTCAGAAGCTGTTCCTGGAATTGTTAGGACGTTGCATCCGGGGGCTTGTAGACAACCACGATGACCAGGTTTTGATTCTCGACCTTTATTGCTAATACTTCAACTACATCATTTGAGGCATTTAGTAGTTCTGAACATATAAGTGACTCTGTGATATACAGGCCAACCTCCCCTTTTTGCCTGTTCACTCTGTCACACCTGTATAGGTTGTAGCCCGGGATCCATATTTCATTGTCCAAGTGATCTCTTATGTGGGTCTCTGTGAAAGCTGCAAACATAGCATTTGACTCTGTAAGCAGTCCACTAATGTAAGGTACCTTGTTGTTTGTTGCTGGCTTTAGACCCTGTATATTAGCAAAGATGAATGTAGTTGGATTGGTGGTATTGGTGGTATTGGTATAGGGGAAGGGGGTCTTTTTTTCCTGGCTCTAATAACTGTTGTAATGGAGTACTCACCTAATTGTACTCACCTAATTGTGGTTGCAGGGGTCGAGACTCAGCTCCTGGCCCCGCCTCTTCGCTGTCTGCTACTGGGTCTCTGCTCTCCCTGCTCCATGAGCTTTATCATACCTTGTCTTAAAACTATGTATGGTTCCTGCCTCACTATATCTTTCTCTAGTCCATTCCACTTCCTGACTACTCTGTGGCTGAAGAAATGTTTCCTGACATCCCTTTGACTCATCTGAGTCTTCAGCTTCCAGTTGTGTCCCCTTGTTTCTGTGTTCCCTCTCTGAAACAACCTGTCACTATCTACCTTGTCAATTCCCCGCAGTATTTTGTATGTCGTTATCATGTCTCCTCTGACCCTTCTTTCCTCCAGTGTTGTTAGTCCTATTTCCCTCAACCTTTCTTCATAAGACAGACCCCTGAGTTGTGGAACTAACCTTGTCGCAAACCTTTGCACTTTCTCTAGTTTCCTTACGTGCTTGACCAGGTGTGGGTTCCAGACTGGTGCTGCATATTCTAGTATGGGCCTGACGTACACGGTATACAGTGTCTTGAACGATTCCTTGTTAAGGTAATGGAACGCTAATCTAAGGTTTGCCAGACGCCCATATGCTGCCGCAGTTATCTGGTTGATGTGTGCCTCCGGAGACGTGCTAGGCGTTATACTCACTCCAAGGTCTTTCTCCTTTGCCGAGGTTTGTAGCCTTTGTCCGCCTAGCTTGTACTCTGTCAGCGGTCTTCTTTGCCCTTTTCCGATCCTCATGACTTTGCATTTGGAGGGATTGAATTCGAGAAGCCAACTGCTAGACCAGATGTCGAGCTTGTCCAGGTCTGTTTGCAGCCCTGCCTGGTCCTCTTCTGATGTGATTCTCCTCATTATTTTCACATCATCCGCGAATAGAGACACTTCTGAGTCTATCCCATCCGTCATGTCATTTACATAAACCAGGAATAACACTGGTCCTAGGACTGACCCCTGCGGTACACCACTCGTCACAGGCGCCCACTGTGATACCTCACCACGCACCATGACCCGTTGTTGCCTCCCTTTGAGGTATTCCCTGATCCATTCCAGTGCCCTTCCTGTTATACCTGCTTGTTCTTCCAACTTCTTTACTAATCTCATGTGAGGAACTGTGTCGAAGGCCTTCCTGCAGTCCAGGAAAATGCAATCAACCCACCCTTCTCTCTCCTGCCTTACCTCTGTTACTTTATCATAGAACTCTAGGAGGTTTGTTACAAGGATTTGCCTTCCCGGAATCCATGCTGTCTGGTGTTTATTATCCTGTTCCGCTCAAGGTGTTCCACCATTCTTTTCCTGATGATTTTCTCCAGGACTTTGCACACTATACATGTAAGTGACACCGGTCTATAGTTTAGTGCCTCTTTTCTGTCTCCTTTTTTAAAAATGGGGACTACGTTGGCCTTCTTCCATACCTCAGGTAGCTGCCCAGTTTCAAGGGATGTGTTGAAAATTGTGGTAAGTGGCACACTCAGTACCTCAGCTCCTTCCCGAAGAACCCACGGGGAGATATTGTCCGGACCCATCGCCTTTGAGGTATCGAGGTCACTGAGTAACTGCTTCACTTCCTCCTCAGTTGTGTGTAAGCCCTCTAGCACTTGGTACATCCCTTGTTGGTGATGAACCATGTCCTGTCTACCCAGCTGCCTTCCTTCCTCCATTGTGAATACTTCCTTAACCTCAAGTTGAGCTCCTCACATACCTCTTGATCATTGCTTGTGAGTTCCCCATCTTCTCTCCTCAGCCTTATCACCTGGTCCTTGACTGTTGTCTTCCTTCTGATGTGACTGAACATCAGTTTCGGGTCGGACTTAACTTTCGATGCTATGTCGTTTTCGTACTGTTTCTGGGCCTCCCTCCGTACTTGTGCATACTCGTTTCTAGCTCTTCTACTAATCTCTTTGTTTACTTGGGTTCTTTGCCTTCTGTACCGTTTCCATTCTCTGATACTCTGATTCTTTGCCTCCCTGCACCTTTGGGTAAACCAGGGGCTCTTTCTGGCCTTCCCATTTAAACATTTGCCTCTGGGTATAAACCGTTCCTCTGCCTCCTTGCACTTTGCCCCTACGTATTCCATCATTTCATTTATTGTCAGTCCTTCCATTTCCCTTTCCCACTGGATGTCCTGCAGGAAATTCCTCAAGCCCGTGTAGTTTCCTCTTTAAAGTCTGGTTTGTCTCTATCGGTACTGTTTCCCTCTCCACCTGTAGCTCTACAATGTACTCAAAGCTAAGCACCATATGGTCACTGGCTCCCAGGGGCTCTCGTGCGTTATGTCTTCAATATCTGAGCTGTTCAGGGTGAATACAAGGTCCAGTCTTGCTGGTTCATCTTCTCCCTCTCTCTGGTCGTGTCCCTGACATGTTGGTGCATCAGGTTTTCCAGTACCACGTCCATCATCTTGGCTCTCCAAGTTTCTGGACCCCCACGTGGTTCATGATTCTCCCAGTCGATCTCCCTGTGGTTGAAATCTCCCATGACCAGTAGCTTCGCTCTGCTCATGTGTGCTTTTCTTGCCACCTCTGCCAGGTGTCCACCATCGCTCTGTTGTTCTCATCGTATTCTTCTCCTGGCCTCCTGCAGTTCTGTGGTGGGTTATACATCACTGCAATGATTATCTTATGCTCCCCAGACTGGATGGTACCTATTATGAATTCCCGTTCTCTACCCCCCTCCACTCCTACCATTTCCTCGAATCTCAATGGTGCCTTACAAGCAGTACAACCCCTCCACCCCCCCTGCTCCTCCTATCTTTCCTCAGGATCTGATATCCCTGTGGGAAGATTGCATCTGTTACTGTCTCATTTAGTTTAGTTTCTGTGACCGCTATGATGTCTGGGGATGCCTCATCTATTCTTTCATTCCACTGTTATAGAAAGCTGTCATGTTTTTATGAAGTCCGATTTGGTGTTGTCATCTTTTAATATCGATGTGGTTTTATTCCACAGTTCGGTCTCATTTGGACATACCCAAAAGTGGAGGCCACTGACTGTGATTCCACTCCAGAAACGATTGCAGTTGGTGTACAATTTCTGTCATTTCCTGCCAGTTTTTTTTCCTTCCTGGCACTAAAAACTTCTCTCCCGGAGTATCTGTGGCTACCCTGATTTTGCCATGGTGTGTATGTTCTGTGTCGCCTCGTACCCTTTAGGTGGTATGCCTGGCAATATAACTTATAGCACAGTCTTTCCTGAATTGATGTGTGGCACATTTCAGGGTGGAAAAACTTACAGGACGGGAGGTTGCGTTTTGCCTGTTTTCATATGGGACGGCATTTTCTGGGGTGATCATAATTGCATGTCCAATCTGATTTCCCAGATTTTCCATGCCTGCAGATACCAAGTGCATAATATTCACATAGGCCTGGTTTCCGTTTGCCCTGGTTTTTGTGACTGTGTTCCCCATTGGTGGGTGTGTTCCTGTCTCATGTCTGTCTTCGTTGCTATTGCTAACAATGGAGCCTTCAACTGTTTCCGGTAATTTATCTTCAGTATTTCCCTGGGCATCCCTTGTTTACTATCTACCGTGGTATTGCTAGTTTGTACCACTGTTTTGTGTGTCCTTGTCTACACCTGTTTCCCCATCATTTATTTCACTAGAGCTACTGTCCCTCTTCAGGTCACCATCATTTATTTCCCCATTCTTAAATATATTGGGTATCATTTCAACATCTGTACCAGGGGTGGTAGCACCATCTGGCCCTGATTTTTACTGTCCCAACTGTTATAGAAAGCTGTCATGTTTTTTATGAAGTCCGATTTGGTGTTGTCATCTTTTAATATCGATGTGGTTTTATTCCACAGTTCGGTCTCATTTGGACATACCCAAAAACATTTCCCTTGTTTAATATCTCGGGTGGTAGAGTCTTGAATGCCTACACAAGGGCGTGGCAGCATTTACCACAAAAGATGCATGTAATCCATGCAGAGGAACGTTTGCTTGTTTGGTTGCATATTACACAGGGTTTCATGATTGATTTTTGTTGGTTGCTTTACTGTATATTCTACTAATAGGTTCCCTGAGTGGTGATCCGTCTATTTGTATCGTATCTATTTTATTTACATGTGTAAGTGTTAGACAATCTTAGGGGTTCATCTGGTTTTGTTTGCTTGATTGTTCTGTTTGTGGATATCTTTTTAGCTCCTAGAATTTCAGATAGGGTTTTCCAGGTCTTTTTTATATCACCTTTTAAGTTATGTAATATGTTCTCATAGTACAATTTTTTTGACCTTCTTATCAGACTCATTAGGTTTGATGAGTAACGTTTTGTTTGTTCTCTTGTTATTTGACCCATTTTGTACTGTTTTTCATATAGGTGCTTTATATTAATGGATTTGAGTATGCTGGGGGTTAGCCAGGGACTGTTTAGTCTTTTAGTTGTGATTTGTTTAGTTTTTTAGGGCAATGCTTATTATAGAGGTATTGGGTCTTTTTAATAAAATTATTAATACATAAGTCAGTATCTGAGAAGTTGTCTATTTCTGTTTGTTAGTCAGTGTTTGTCATAGCTGTTATAAAGTTATTTATAGCTGTCTCATTATGTAGTCTGAAGGTAACTTTAGTAGTCTCTAGTGGTAATTTTCTGAGGTTGGTTATGAGAAAGGTTGGGTAGTGGTCTGTGGTATTGTCTGTGATTATGCCTGATTTTAATGGGGATATGGTGTTGGTCCAGATATGGTCTAATAGAGAGGCACAGGTCTCAGAGATTCTTGTAGGTTTTGTTATTGTCGGGAGCAGCAAGCAGTTGCTCATAGTGTTTGTGAATTCAGTTACTTGTGGGTCCTGATCTTGTAGGAGGTTTATATTGAAGTCTCCTGTGAGGATTAAGTGGTCTTTGTTCATGTGTGCATCAATAATCATACTTCCTAATTTTTCACTAAATTGCTGAATATTTGACTGTGGTAATCTATAGATGTTTATAACTGTGAGAGGTTTTTGTAGGTATTTGGATTTAAACTTAGCTATTATATACTATTCTCTATGTTCATCTCTTGTGCATGTATTGTTGATACATTCAAGCTGGTCTGAGTATAACATAGCTGTGCCACCTCCTTGTTGGTCTTGCCTACAATTGTGTATGGCTGTGTAACCAGGTGGAAATAAATGGTATAAAATACCGACACAATGGAAAAATAAACACATAAGCAGTATAATGTGATCCTTATTGACAACGTTTCGCCCACGCAGTGGCTTTATCGAAATCACAGACAGATCTACCTGGAAAATGGCAACATGGAGATATATAGGGTACAGTCAGGTGGAGAATGCTGGGTCAGGTGGAGAAAGCTGCATGTGAGTCTTAAAAGTAGTGTGATAGTTAAAAACATAGTGTGACTTAAAGGACCTGCAGTGTACCATTCTTGAGTTCTAGGTGGGATAGCGATGAAGAAGTTTCTTGGCAATAGGTTCAGCTATGTTGTAGAAGCCGTTGTTCTGGTTGAAGTTGTTGGATATACAGATGAGTGATGATTCTAGGATTCTTCGGTATTGCGTGTTGTCTTCTCTGGCGATGAGTCTTGCGTTTCTGTAGTTGATTAAATGGTTGTGTAAATTTCGGTGTTGAACACAGGCATTTCTTGAGTCGTCAGATCTGCCTGCGTACTGGTGTTCTGAAATGCGTGTTTGTAGGTCTCTGGATGTTTCGCCAACGTATAATTTGCTGCAGCCATTACAAGGGATTGTGTATACCCTGCCGTGGATTGAAGCTTTTCCTGTCTGTTGAGTCTGACGACTCAAGAAATGCCTGTGTTCAACACCGAAATTTACACAACCATTTAATCAACTACAGAAACGCAAGACTCATCGCCAGAGACAACACGCAATACCGAAGAATCCTAGAATCATCACTCATCTGTATATCCAACAATTTCAACCAGAACAACGGCTTCTACAACATAGCTGAACCTATTGCCAAGAAACTTCTTCATCGCTATCCCACCTAGAACTCAAGAATGGTACACTGCAGGTCCTTTAAGTCACACTATGTTTTAACTATCACCTACTTTTAAGACTCACATGCAGCTTTCTCCACCTGACCCAGCATTCTCCACCTGACTGTACCCTATATATTCCATGTTGCTATTTTCCAGGTAGATCTGTCTGTGACTCGATAAAGCCCACTGCGTGGGCAAACTTGTCAATAAAGGATCACATTATACTGCTTATGTGTTTATTTTTCCACTGTGTAACCAGGAATGACATAGATATCTGTAGTATGAGGCTTTAGCCAGGTTTCAGTGAGAGCAATGATGGACATTCTGGCCTGACAATGCACGTGAGTTAGTCTACCTGGAGTCTACCTGGAGAGAATTCCAGGGGTCAACGCCCCCGCGGCCCGGTCTGTGACCAGGCCTCCTGTTGGACCAGAGCCTGATCAACCAGGCTGTTACTGCTGGCCGCACGCAGTCCAATGTACGAACCACAGCCTGGCTGATCAGGTATCGACTTGAGGTGCCTGTCCAGTGCCTGCTTGAAGACAGCCTGGGGTTTGTTGGTAATCCCCCTGATGTATGCTGGGAGGCAGTTGAACAATCTTGGGCCCCTGACACTTATTGTGTTGTCCCTCAACGTGCTAGTGGCATCCCTGTTGGATATGTTTACAAAAATGAGAAAATGAGCTAAGGTAGTAAATTTACTAGCTAATAAGAATCTAAAACTAGAGCACCTGAGTTAGTTAATTAAACAAAAGTTTATATATGAGTGTGATTCTAAAAAGACTTAAGAACAATGAATAATAAGAACATAAGAACATAAGAAAGGAGGAACACTGCAACAGGCCTACTGGCCCATACTTGCAGGTCCATGTCAAAAGCAACCCACCAATAAAAATATTTGTCCAACCCATCCCCATCGCCATCTAAGCAACAAGCCCCGACAACCATTGTGCAAGTCCCGTTCAAATGCAACCCCTCTCACTCACAACAACACAGAAATAAGGAACACTGCAGCAAGGCATCTGGTCCACACTATGCAGGTCCCCCTCAAACCCAAAATCAATCCCATAAACAAAAACCCCTACCCAACCCACCTACTCCATCCATGGAATATGCTTTGATAATCAGGCCACTTAAAGAGGTACTGAAGAGCTGAAGCACCTGGTCCATCACCAGTGTACTGAAGGAGCTGAAGCACCTGGTTCATCACCAGGGCACTGTGGGAGCCGAAGCACCTGGTCCATCACCAGGACACTGAGGGAGCCGAAGTACCTGGTCCATCACCAGGGAACTGAGGGAGCCGAAGCACCTGGTCCATCACCAGGGCACTGTGGGAGCCGAAGCACCTGGTCCATCACCAGGACACTGATCCATCACCAGGACACGGAAAGATATGAACTTAAAGATATGATATCTGATCAATTGAACGCTTGAAGTTCCTAAACCTGTACTCTCTAGAACGCAGGCGGGAGAGATACATTATTATATACACATGGAAAATTCTCGAGGGATTAGTACCAAACTTGCACACAAAAATCACTCCGTACGAAAGCAAAAGACTCGGCAGGCGATGTAACATCCCCCCAATGAAGAGCAGGGGTGCCACTAGCACGTTGAGGGACAACACAATAAGTGTGAGGGGCCCAAGATTGTTCAACTGCCTACAAGTTTCCTAGCCTGGCTTACTTGTAATCACTGTAAATAAATAAACTCACAAGCTTAACTAGCCTACTCTGGCCTGCCTGTAGCTTACTCTAAATAATAAACTTCTAATTAGTTAGTTTAAACTAGCCTGTGTAAGTCTTTGGGCCTAGGTGTGCTAACTTAACCTAACTTTGATAATGACTGGTACATTAACTGTGGCCTAGCTAATTAAAGGTGTAGTAGTATGAATTAAAACAATTTGCCACTTTAGTTGTTTCGTGGCATACCTTGTTATCGACATTTAGAACTATGTTTGATCTATCTACGGGTTTATGGCTATACCCCAACTGTTTGAGTTGTTGCCAGAGCTTTCTAGGGTTATTCTTGTACTCTTCGATTTTTGAGCAAAAGTGTCTTGACTTTGCGCCTTTTATAAGCCTCTGCACTCTGTTCCTCACACTTTGGAATTCATTTAGCGCTGCAATATCCTGTCTGTTTGCCTTAAATCTTTTTATCAACTGGTCTCTGAATTTCATATTATCTAATATCTCAGTAGTCATCCAGGGTTCAGTTCTTCGTTTAATCCTAACTTCTTTAACTGGTGCAATATTGTTAAGGATGGCAGTGAACATTGTTTTGAATTTTTCCCAGGCATCATTTACGTCCGTGCAACTTGTTATCACTGACCAGTCAAAATTGTGTAGCATATTTACCAGTGTTTCTTTACTGTAGTTTCTAGTTGACCTAAGTTTTATTGTCTTGTGCAGGCCTATCCATTCCCTAGTAATTTTCCTGGTACAGTAAATGATGAAATGATCACTAAGACCTGTGGTAATGACCCCTGACTGACTAATGTTCTCAGGGCGGTTACAAAGTATGTGGTCAATTAGGGTGGCTGAGAGCTGTGTGATCCGGGTTGGTGTATTAATTAGTTGCGTGTAACTATTTAAATTTAGAATTTGCTTATACCTTTTACATAGCCCGTTATTTTGCTGTTGAAAACAGATGTTGAAGTCTCCTAGTATTACTGTCTCGTCATTGTTATCAAGTCCTGACAAGACTCTCGAAAAGTCCTTTAAGAACAGGTCATGGGTGGGAGGGCGGTAACTAGTTCCTACTAAGATGGGTTTGGTCTTGGGTAGCAACACTTTAAACCATAGAATCTCCAGTTTACTGTCATTTAAATCAGGTCTTGGATTATAGGCTAAGTCGTTCTTTATGTAGGCAATACCCCACCACCTTTCTATTCCTATCTAAGCGTTTTTATTGTAATTTATTTTTAC
>WNWK01038975.1:0-17673 GCA_009830355.1 Cherax destructor
GCGTGCTAAAAATATCTAGTATTGACAGGACTCCAGCAATGGCTTTAAGTTGGATAAATTCAGATTCAGGAAGGATATAGGAAAGCATTGGTTTGGTAATAGAGTTGTCGATGAGTGGAACAAACTCCCGAGTACAGTTATAGAGGCTAAAACGTTGTGTAGTTTTAAAAATAGGCTGGATAAATATATGAGTGGGTGCGGTGGGGTGAGTTGGACCTGACTAGTTTGTGCTACTAGGTCAGATGCCGTGCTCCTTCCTTAGTGAATGTAACCTGACCTGGATGGGTCGGGGCATTGGCTTAAGTCGGTGGGAGATTTGGACCTGCCTCGCATGGGCCAGTAGGCCTGCTGCAGTGTTCCTTCTTTCTTATGTTCTTATGTTCTTATAGGCTCTAAGACCCTTTGTTCATGGGAAAAGAGTGCATTTAATTTCCTTAAGGAGCTGGGCAAAAGACTCATCAGTTTAACTAGCGATCCCAGGGCGGCTAGTTCTCTGTTCAAGCAACTCATCGCTGCGTTCATATGAGTAATGCCTGCTGTATCTTGGGCACGTGCCCCAGCTCTCAGGAGCTGGATGAGATTTTCGCATTTTAATCTGTGATAAACGTGTAGCAATATGTACACCTCATGTACTGTATGTGCCAACTTTGTACTATTGTGTACTATATTATGTAATAAAATATAGCAATTGTTAAAAAATGAAAAGATGGGGTGGTAGGGGAAGTGGAATTTTCAAATGGCTTCAGGAAGAATTCAAAATGTTCTTCCTCGAAGTCTTTTTATACACTTCTCTAGGCTATGGGTCCCACAATTTGCATTAGAGGTGGACCAGATCATTATATATATATAAATATATATATATATATATATATATATATATATATATATATATATATATATATATATATATATATAAAAAAATATGTGTGTGTGTGTGTGTGTGTGTGTGGACGACAATCGTAAAAAAGGGATCACACTAATGTAAAGGAAGCCACTACAGGAGCCACTTACTAAGAATCCCCTCCATCAGGTTACTAGTCACTATAACAAACGTCTTGAAATGCTTTTGAGGGATAATGATGAATTTATAAAGCAGTTGTCAATCAGGCTGGCAACACTTCCTTACCTGTATGGATTGATTAAGTTGCATAAGCAAGGGATGTAAAGTTTTGAGTGTCCATACTAAGAATAATGTGAACCTTACAGAGATACGACAGTATTCAGATGATTTGAATAATTTTACTCCGGTTAGTTTTGACGTCACTGCCTTGTTTACCTGAGTCCTATCCTCATCCCAGACTTGTTATCGTATCTCCAAGAAGAACTAAAAAAAAATGACCTTACCCCAAAAATATTATCATTAAATTGATTAAACTGTGCGCAATGGATTTTAAGTTTGTATATGAAGGTAAACATTATACTCTGATATGAAGAATGGGAATACATATTCTCTTGTGATAAACATGCCTTCCGAGTGCAACATTCAGGGTTACAAACTATTCCACACTGATAGGGTCAACAGGAAGGGTGGTGGAGTGGCGATGTATGTCAGAGATAATTTAAATTGTTGTATTAGACATGATATAAGATTAGAAACAGCGGACACAGAATCTGTTTGGCTACAGTTTCTCGAGGGTCGTGAAAAATTAATTTTGGGTGTGATTTACAGGCCCCCAAGTCTGGATAGGGAGCGCAGTAAGCTGCTATGGGACGAAATTCATAAGGCGTCTAGATATGAAAATGTTGTGTTAATGGGAGATTTTAACTTTAGACAAATTGATTGGAACAATGAGACAGGTAATCTCGAGTCTAGTGACTTTCTTGATACGGTTCAGGATTGTTTTTTAAAACAGTTTGTGACAGAACCAACTAGAGGTAGCAACTTGCTTGATTTGGTTCTTGCCAACAAAGAATCACTAATTAATAATCTTGAGGTTAATGAAGAGCTTGAGGAAAGCGATCACAAATCACTTAGCTTTAATATATCATGGAATTACCCAGGTAACTGCAATCAAGTCTCTGTTCCAGACTTTCGTGTTGCCGACTTCATGGGGCTGAGAAATTACCTAGGTGGGCTAATTGGGATGACCTGACTATGGGTCAGGTAGGTGGTTTTGGTTGCCAATATGACGTTTTTCAGAGCGTAGTTCTAGCTGCCCAGACAACCTTTGTTCCAAGTAGGAAATTAGATCTAACAAAAATGATCCTAAATGGATGAACAATAGATTAAAACATCTCATTGGTCAAAAGAGAGGCATATATAGGCGTATCAAAGAGGGATGGACAGATAAGAAATCAATATTTTCAATTAAAGAGAGAAATAAAAAAGGAATAAGAAAAGCAAAAAGGGATTATGAGGCTAAGGTCGCAAGGGATTCGAAGACTAACCCAAAAGGGTTCTTTCAGGTATACAGAAGTAAGATTAGGGACAAGATAGGCCCACTTAAGAGTAACTCAGGACAAATCACGGACAGTGATAAGGATATGTGTGAAATTTTCAATACTTACTTCCTCTCAGTTTTACTCAGGAAGATACTAGCGGAATTCCAGAAATAATAAATTATGTAGAACTGGAAGATAATAGACTATGCTTGATTGGGGTAACTAGTGACATGGTCCTCAGACAAATAGAGAAATTAAAACCTAACAAATCCCCAGGCCCTGATGAACTGTTTGCAAGAGTTTTAAAGGAATGTAAAGAGGAACTTAGCAAACCTTTGGCAAATCTTTTTAATATATCACTACAAACTGGCATAGTGCCAGACAAGTGTAAAAGGGCAAATGTAATACCTATTTACAAGGCAGGTGACAGGTCCTTAGCTTCGAAATATAGACCAATAAGCCTTACCTCCATAGTTGGTAAATTTATGGAATCAATAATTGCCGAGGCAATTCAGCCATCTTGAAAAGCATAAATTGATTAATGAATCTCAACACGGTTTTACTAAGGGCGTTCCTGTCTTACGAATTTACTAACTTTTTCACTAAGGTGTTTGAGGAGGTAGATCATGGTAATGAATATGATATTGTGTATATGGACTTCAGTAAGGCTTTCGATAAAGTTCCACATCAGAGGCTACTGAGGAAACTTAAGGCACACGGAATAGCAGGAGAAATTTTTCCTGGGTATAGGCATGGTTGACAAATAGGCGGCAGAAGTTTGCATAAATGGAGAGAAATCAGAATGGGGGCGCGTCTCAAGCGGTGTTCCACAGGGGTCAGTTTTGGGCCCTGTTGTTTACAATTTACATAAACGACATAGATGAGGGAATAAATAGTAACATAAGTAAATTTGCTGATGACACCAAAATAGGTCGTCCAATTCATTCAAATGAGGACATTAGAGCACTCCAGGATGATTTGAATAGACTGATGCAGTGGTCGGAGAAGTGGCAGATGCAGTTTAATGTAAACAAATGCAAAGTTCTAAATGTTGGGGAGGACAATAACCATGCCACATATAAGCTGAATAATGTAGATCTTATTACTTGTGATTGCGAGAAGGATTTAGGAGTTCTGGTTAGTAGTAATCTGAAGCCAAGACAACAGTGCATAAGTGTTCGCAATAAAGCTAACAGAATCCTTGGCTTCATATCAAGAAGTATAAATAATAGAAGTCCTCAGGTTGTTCTACAACTCTATATATCTTTGGTTAGGCCTCATTTAGATTATCCTGCACAGTTCTGGTCACCGTATTACAGAATGGATATAAATGCACTGGAAAACGTACAAAGGAGGATGACAAAGTTGATCCCATGTATCAGAAATCTTCCTATGAGGATAGACTGAGGGCCCTGAATCTGCACTCTCAGAAAGGCGTAGAATTAGGAGGGATATGATTGAGGTGTATAAATGGAAAACAGGAATAAATAAAGGGGATGTAAATAGCGTGCTGAAAATATCCAGCCAAGACAGGACTCGCAGCAATGGTTTCAAGTTGGAAAAGTTCAGATTCAGGAAGGATATAGGAAAGCACTGGTTTGGTAATAGAGTTGTGGATGAGTGGAACAAACTCCCGAGTACCGTCATAGATGCTAAGACGTTGTGTAGTTTTAAAAATAGGTTAGATAAATACATGGGTGGGTGTGGATGGGTGTGAATTTGGACCTGACTAGCTTGTATTACCAGGTCAGTAGCTGTACTAATTCCTTAAGTGGAAGTGACCTGACCAGGTGGTCAGCTGACCAGGTGGTCAACTAGACAATTATATGAGTGGGTGCGGTTGGGTGTGAGTTGGTCCTGACTAGCCTGTGCTAGGTCAGATGCAGTGTTCCCTCCTTAAGTGAATGTAACCTGACCTGGCTGGGTCGGGGCTTAAGCCGTTGGAGATTTGGACCTGCCTCGCATGGGCCAGTAGGCCTGCTGCAGTGTTCCTTCTTTCTTAACCTATACGTGGAGTTTAATCAGGTAAGACTTTGTACAAATATTCTCCCAAGTAAACCTGTATGGTATGTAGATATACTATGTTCTCTGCCGACAGATCAAAATTTTGATGATTATTACCTAGATTAAATTATCTAGCCTCTCAATTAAGTTAACAGTAGAGTAAGAAAGAGATAAACTACCATTCTTAGATGTTTTAGTCCATCGCACTGAAAAGATTTCAATTTATAGTACACAGGTAGTCAACTATTAGTAGGAAATTATTTCAACCAGTGTTTTGGACGATAAAATTGGTAAGACTTTTGACATTTCCTTAAAATTAGCATTTTGCTCAGTAGGCGTTACTAGCAACAACAAAAAATATCCGACAGAACATAACCTAGGGAAGAACCTTCCAGAAAAAAATATGCTAGTTTTACTCTACAATGAAAATTTGGCAATACTACCTGATACATTGAAAAAGGTTGTATATAAATATTGTTTTTAAGAATACATGGACGATCAAAACCAGGCTAATAAAGTATTCACCGTCCAGTGTGGGTGGAACTGTTTACAAAGTCACCTGCATTCTGTGTTCCTTTTCCTGTGTAAAACAATCAGGAAAATTGCTTGAAGCTGGATCATCACAACAACAGTACCCGGTCAGGACGGCACAGGAGTCGAATGCGATCTTTAACCACGTTAGAGATAGCAATCATCCGCCGAACTGGGGAGAAGCCCAGATCATTCTCCCCGAACAATTTCACTATGGAGTCGTCGCTTATAAAACATGACGGTCATGCAGAATACTGTATTAAGCTTGTAACACGGCAAGATAACCCAGTGTTGCGCTGACTCTCGGGTAAACTCCCTCCCTCTCTCTAAGCAGTCCTTCAAAATTAATACAGTCCACTCATGTATTTTGGCCTCTTTAACACTCCAAACTCGAGGAATTCAACTAATAAAATATGACAATAAAAGAAAATATCTGGGCCCCCTTCCTTCCAGAAATCCACCATAACAAAAAGCAATATGGCGTCATCAACCGGACAGGAGGGGGGCCAACAGAGAGAATTTTTCCAACATTTTTTAACCACAAGTTTGGGAATTGGATTTCTGACGCATCCGTGTTTGGCCTCCCTCTCCAGGGTGGCAGAGATAGGTAGGTAGGTAGATAGAGAGAGAGAAACAGAAAGAAAGAGAGAAAGACAGAGAGAGAGAGAGAGAGAGAGAGAGAGAGAGACAGACAGACAGACAGACAGACAGACAGACAGACAGACAAAGACAAAGAGACAGAGACAGACAAAGACAAAGAGAGACAGAGACAGACAAAGACAAAGAGAGACAGAGACAGACATAGACAAAGAGAGACAGAGGCAAAGACAAAGAGAGACAGAGACAAAGACAGAGAGAGACAGAGGCAAAGACAAAGAGAGACAGAGACAGACAAAGATAAAGAGAGACAGAGACAAAGACAAAGAGAGACAGAGACAGACAAAGACAGAGATAGAGAGCAAAAATTTGACTGAGGGGAGAGGGGAAAGAGATGGGGAAGGGAATGGCTCACTCCACACAAATCCCCAACAATATATATCTCTGATTTTTCAATTGATGGCAACTCACCTCTCCCTTTCAATTCCCCCCTTCCCACCCTTCCCCCCTCAACCTTCCCCATTTATACTTCCCATACCCTTGTTTCTCAGCTCCCTCCCTCTCCCCTCTCTAATTAAATTATTTATTTTTATTTATTTATTAACACATCGGCCGTTTCCCACCAAGGTAGGGTGGTCGGAAAAAGAAAAACTTTCACCATCATTCACTTCATCGCTGTCTTGCCAGAAACACGCTTACACTACAGTTATAAAACATTAACACCCCTCTTTCAAAGTGCAGGCACTGTACTTCCCATCTCCAGGACTCAAGTCCGGCCTGCTGGTTTCCCTGAATCCCTTCATAAATGGCGACATAAATGTGGACATCACTCACAGGGAAGTGCACCATAGTCTTTGCATTTCGATCACTATCTGGCCAGTGTAGGGTCTAGGTGTTAGGCAGGTGATGTGGTGTGATCCATCTACAGTAAGGAAATGGTAAGTGGTAATACAAAGTTCTTTTCTAATAACACCATTGTATTATATGTACTGTACTAATAGTTATATTTTTGTGTACCCAGCAAGCAAGCCTAATCCCATGCAGTCCACAAAACTTCAATGTACCAGAGTAGCTGGTCTTAATATTATAATTTATATTATAATTAGCTTTTTGTGAAAGTAGTGAGGAAGTGGGCAGTCGAAGGAGTTGCAGTTTAGTGACCTACTGTGACTTAAGTCCCACTTACCTCAACCAAATTACTTTTAGGTAATAATTCAGGTAATGCAATGTAAGCCTCCTTCAGGTGATTTCCTAATAATAAATATAATCATAATAATTTTTACACCAGGAATACATATAGGTGAGTACATATACAGTATGTGCGAAGCGCACACAGTGTAGTGGAGGCAAGCTCCACATATAATAATAATAATAATAATAATAATAATAATAATAATAATAATAATAATAATAATAATAATAATAATAATAATAATAATAATAATAATAATAATAAAAATAATAATAATAATAATATATGTTCATTTCCTTGCAAAGCTTACTATGTGTGGTTTACATATTTTAAAATGTAATTACAGAGGTACGATAAGGCTCTTGGAGCAGGGAAAGAGTCGACCTAGTAGCGACCAGCGAAGAGGCGGCGCTAGGAGCTTGAATCAACCCCTGCAACCACATATGGGTGAGTACACACACAGAGGAAGAGAGCGCACACCTGTCGTCGGTCCAAAATCTAAGAAGCATCCCATGATGAATGGGGAGGAGGATAAGGGGCGAGCAGCAGAGAAGGGTGTATACAATAAACAGGAATGTTTGTCGTGAGAACTTTAGGAAAGGGAAATAAAGGAGAGGGAAAGGGTGGTCACCGGACAATGGGTGGGGGATAAAATTGGTGGACCCCGTGATGTGACAGAGGCTGGGAAGGAAAAAAAAGTGGGGGAAGATAATATTGCTTCTTGATGGGAAGGGAAGATGGGCGGGAGAACAACTCATCCTCCAAAGAGGAAGTTATTTCTCCAGTACGTTACTGTCCGTTACCAGGTTCACTCTTCTAGCCTCGTGGGCCCTATCATATCTATTCTTAAAGCTATTATATAGATTTTGCTTCAGCCACTTCGCTGTCTAAGTCTTTTCACTTCCTGACCACTATGAGGCTGGGGAAATGTTCCTTGACATCCCTCATCAGTGTCTCGTATTTCAAAATATGTCCTCCTGTACCCGTTTCTCGCCTCTTCGACTGTCTATCCCTATTTATTTACTTATCATGTCCTATGTGTATTTTGTACATCGTTATATCTTCCCTGGTCCTTTTGTCCTCTAATGTCATCAGGTTTGTGTGTGTGTGTGTGTGTGTGTGTGTGTGTGTGTGTGCGTGTATATTGAAGTTGTGTTTGTCAGGGGTCGAGTCTCAGCTCCTGGCCCCGCCTATTACACTGCAATTGCTGACATTATTGGTTCCATGCCTCGTGTTCACTGAGTTTACCACTGCCACTTTCTTATCTAGCTTCTTCCATATACAGTGGACCCCCGACTTTCGGTCGGTTTGAGTATCGGTCAATTCGAGTTTTGATGTTTTTTTTCGGTCCAATTTTCCCCCGCCAACAGGTCATTCCCCCGACTATCGGTCTTGGTACCAGACCGCACTTGCGCGCCTCGCTCAGGCGTCGTGAGCCAGTCTAGCGTTGTTTACCATTGAGAGAATATTACCCAGTGCGCTCATTCAAACATTTCACAATAAATTTATTGTGTTTATTGCTGGTTTAGTGATTGTCAGCGATAAAATGTAGCAAGTAAGTTAAGCGATTAAGCGATAGAAAATGACGACACGAAACTTTACTCCTACATTGTTGTTTGAGGAATATAGGGGCACTGACAAGAGCGCCACCCTCTGCCACCATCTCCTCCAAGGTAAGTGTAAATATTTCTTATTTATATAAGTGAATATTTCTTATTTATAAATTAAAGTGTAAATATTTCTTATTTATAAATTAAAGTGTAAATATTTCTTATTTATAAATTAAAGTGCAAATATTTCTTATTTATAAATTATGTTCATTGTTTGTGTGAATAGTGGTGATGGCCTGCTGCTGCCACCCACCACGGCTTATGGTCAGTGGCCCTTATAAACCCAACAACAACAACAACACACTACCACCAGTCCTTACATTCGTATTATTCATTCTAGAGTTTATCATGTTTTTATGTTTATTATGTCATATTAGATGAATTGTACTAGATAAATAAGCTGTAGAGTTGATATTATTGTCATATTGAAGGACTATCTTGTCCTGCCTCCAAACAAACTCTCCTGACTCTCTCATACGCCAACAAGAGTCTTCAATAAAGGTAAAACTGATTTAACTGTTCATTTGTCCATTATAATTAGTGCTTTACATTTATTTATCATTGTTTTCTGTATGTAAAACTGTAGTATTTATACTTTAAACAAAAGAATTTTTGGTGAATATTTTTGAGTGGAAACGGATTAATTGTATTTACATTATTTCTAATGGGAAATAAGGGTTCGACTTTCGAACAGTTCGAGTTTAGGTCTAACTCCTGGAACGGATTATGACCGAACCTCGGGGGTCCACTGTATTAACAACCATGAGACCGAAAACAGTATTTCCTTTTCTCCCTGTGGCTTACCTGTCTCTCTAGCTTCTATCTATGGCTCCTCTTCCTGTCTCTCTCATTTCATTAAAAGATCCCTGGGTGTCTTCAAGAAGGCACTGGACAGGAACCTAAAGTCAGTACCTGATCAACCGGGCTGTGGTTCGTACGTCAGTTTGCGTGCGGCCAGCAGTAACAGCCTGGTTGATCAGACCCTGATCCACCACGAGGCCTGGTCTCATACTGGGCCGCGGGGGCTGTGACCCCCGAAACTCTCTCCAGGTATACTCCAGGTACTGCTCACACTCCAACGGAAAGTCAAGTCCTAAAAGCCATTGGTTTACATTCGTTCCTATCTAACACGTTCACGCATATTTTCTAAAAGTCTAAGCCCCTTGCACACAAAACCTCCTTTACCCCCTCCCTCCAACGTTTTCTAGGCCGACCCCTACCCCACCTTCCCTCCACTACAGATTTATACACTCTCGAAGTCATTATATTTCGTTCCTTACTTTCTACATGTCCGAACCACCTCAATAACCCCTCCTCAGCCCTCTGGATAATAGTTTTGGTAATCCCGCACCTCCTCATATTTTCCAGTATACGAATTCTCTGCAGTATATTCACACTGCACATTACCCTCAGACATGACATCTCCACTGCCTCCAGCCTTCTCCTTGTTGCAACATTCACCACCAATGCCTCACACCCACATAAGAACATTGGTATAATTATACTCTCATACATTCCCCTCTTTGCTTCCAAAGAAAAAGTTGTATGTCTCCACAGACTCCTCAGTGCACCACTTACCTTTTTTCCTTCATCAATTCTATGATTTACCTCATCCTTCATAGACCCATCCGCTGACATGTCCACTCCCAAATATCTGAATACATTCACCTCCTCCACACTCTCTCCCTCCAATCTGATATCCAGTCTTCGTTACTTTTTTGTTATCCTCATCACCTTACTCTTTCCTATATTCACTTTTAATTTCCTTTTTTTACATACCCTACCAACCTCTGCAACGTCTCTTCAGAATCTCCCAAAAGCACAGTGTCATCAGGAAAGAGTAACTGTGACAACTCCCACTTTGTGTTAGATTCTTTATCTTTTAACTCCACACATCTTGCCAACACCCGAGCATTCACTTCTCTTACAACCCCATCTATTAATATATATTGAACAACCATGGTGACATCACACATCCTTGTCTAAGGTCTACTTTTACTGGGAAATAATCTCTCTCTTTTCTACATACTCTAATCGGAGCATCACTATCCTCGTAAAAACTATTCGAGTTTTGGCTTTTATTTTTAATATTTACTTCAATTAAATTCATATATAAATTGATTTGGTTATGCTAATTTCTTTCTCTGTTTCCTCGTTTAGATATCTAAGGTGTGTTTGTGTGTGTACTCACCTATTTGTATTCACCTATTTGTGATTAAAGAGGTCGATGCATAGCTCTTGTCCTCGCTTCTTCACTGGTCGCTCTGTGTGTGCGTGCGAGTGTGTGTGTGTGTGTGTGTGAGTGTGTATGTATGTGTTTTTGTGTGTGTTTGTGAATGTGTGTTGTGTACTCACCTAGTTGTGCTCATCTAGTTGTGGTTGCAGGGGTCGAGTCATACCTCCTGGCCCCGCCTCTTCACTGGCCGCTACTGGGTCACTCTCCCGGCGCCATGAACTTTATCATACCTCTTCTTAAAGCTATGTATGGATCCTGCCTCCACTACATCACTTCCTAAACTATTCCACTTCCCGACCACTCTGTGACTGTGTGTGAGTGTGTGTGCATGTGTTTGTGTGTGTGTGTGTGCGTGTGTGTTGTGTGTGTGTGTGTTGTGTGTGTGTGTGTGTGTGTGTTGTGTGTGTGTGTGTGTGTGTTGTATTCACCTATTTGTACTCACCTATTTGTGGTTGCAGATGTCGAGTCATAGCTCCTGGCCCAGCCTCTTCACTGATTGCTACTGTGTGTGTGTGTTGAGTATGTGTGTGTGTGGTGTGTGTTGTATGTGTGTGTGTGAGTTGTGTGTGTGTGTGTGTGTGTGTGTGTGTGTGTAGTGTTAGGAGTGTTAGTGTGTTGTGTGTGTGTGTGTGTGTGTGTGTGTGTGTGTATGTGTGAGTGTGTGTGTGTGCGTTTGTGTGTCTGTGTGTGAGTGAGTGTGTGTGTGTGTGTGCGTGTGAGTATGAGTGTGTGTGTGTGTGTGTGTGTGATTGTGTGTACTCACCTAGTTGTACTCACCTAGTTGTGGTTGCAGGGTCGAGTCATAGCTCCTGGCCCCGCCTCTTCACTGGCTGCTACTGGGTCTCTCTCCCTTCGCCGAGAGCCTTATCATTCCTCTTCTTGAAGCTGTTAATGGATCCTGCCTCCAATACATCGCTTCTCAAGCTATTCCTCTTCCTGACCACTCTGTGACTGAAGAAATACTTCCTAACATCCCTGTGATTCATTTGAGTCTTCAACTTCCAGCTGTGTCCCCTTGTTGCTGTGTCTCATCTCTCGAATATTCTGCCTCTGTCCACCTTGTCAATTCCTCTCAGTATTTTATATGTCGTTATCATGTTCCCCCTTACTTTCTTGTCGACCAATGTCGTCAAGTCGATTTCCCTTAACCTCTCCTCGTAGGAGATACCCCTTAGCTCCGGGACTAATCGTGTTGCAAACCTTTGCACTTTCTCTAGTTTCTTTATGTGCTTAGCTAGGTGTGGGTTCCAAACTGGTGATGCGTACTCCAGTATGGGCCTAACGTACACAGTGTACAGGGTTCTGAACGATTCCTTGTTAATTAAGATGTCGAAATGCTGTTTTTAGGTTTGCTAGGCGCCCGTATGTTGCAGCAGTTATTTGGTTGATGTGCGCCTCAGGAGATGTGCCTGTTGTTATACTCACCCCAATATCTTTTTCCTTGGGTGAGGTTTGTAGTCTCTGGCCCACTAGACTGTACTCCGTCTTCGGTCTTCTTTGCCCTTCCCCAATCTTCATGACTTTGCACATGGTGGGGTTGAAATCCAGGAGCCAATTCCTGGACAGGTCCTGCAGCCTGTCCAGATTCCTTTGTAGTTCTGACTGGTCCTTGTCCGATTGAATCCCTCTCATCAACTTCACATCATCTGCAAACAGGGACACTTCGGAGGTTATTCCTTCCGTCATGTCATTCACAAATACCAGAAACAGCACCGGTCCTAGGACTGACCGCTGTGGAACACCACTCGTCACAGACGCCCACTCTGACACCTCGCAACGAACCATGACTCGCTGCTGTCTTCCTGACAGATATTCCCTGATCCATTGTAGTGCCTTCCCTGTTATCCCTGCCTGGTCCTCCAGCTTTTGCACTAATCTCTTGTGTGGAACCGTGTCAAACGCTCTCCTACAGTCCAATAAAATGCAATTTACCCAGCCCACTCTCTCTTGTCTTACTGCTGTCACCCTGTCTTAGAACTCCAGTAGGTTTGTGACACAGGATTTCCCGTCCCTGAAACCGTGTTGACTGCCGTTGAAAAGCTCATTCCTTTCTAGGTGCTCCACCACTCTTCTCCTGATAATCTTCTCCATGACTTTACATACTATACATGTCAGTTACACTGGTCTATACTTAAGTGCTTCATGTCTGTCTCTTTTTTTAAAGACTGGGACTACATTTGCTGTCTTCCATACCTTAGGTAGTCTCCGTTTCGATAGATGTGTTGAAGATTGTTGTTAGGGGTACACATAGCTCCTCTGCTCCCTCTCTCAGGACCCATGGAGAGATGTGATCCGGCCCCGTCGCCTATGAGGTATCTAGCTCACTCAGCAGCCTATTCACTTCTTCCTCGGTGGCGTGTATTGTGTCCAACACTTGATGGTGTACGACTCCTCTCTGTCTTTCTGGAGTCCCTTCTTTCTACTCGGTGAACACTTCTTAGAATCTCCTGTTGAGTTCCTCACACACTTCGCTGTCATTTCTTGTGATCTCTCCTCCTTCATTCCTTAGCCTGATCACCTGTGTACTCACCTATTTGTGGTTGCAGGGGTCGAGTCATATGTGTGGGTGTGTGTGTGTCTGAGTGTGTGTGTTAGTTACCATTTTGTCCTAGGCACATGTCGATTAGACACTAGGCCTGTTGTATATGTGTGTGTGTAACGAAACACTTCGAAATGTTTCGGCCCCGCCGGGAATTGAACCCGGGCCCTCCGTGCGTGAAGCAAGAGCGCTAGCCACCATGCCATCGGGCGTGTGTGCGTGTGAGTGTGAGTGTGTCTGTGTGAGTCTGTGTGTGTGTGTGTGTTTGTGCGTGTGAGTTTGAATGTGTGTGTCTGTGTGTGTTTGTGTGTGTGTGTGTGTGTGTGTGTGTTTGTGTGTGCGTGTGTGTGTGAGTGTGTGTGTGAGTGTGTGTGTATGTGTGTGAGTGTATGAGTGTTGTGTGTGTGTGTGTGTGTGTTGCGTGTGTGGGTGTGTTGTGAGTGTGTGTGTGTGTGTGTGTGTATGTTGTGTGTGTGTGTTGTGTGTGTACTCACCTAGTTGTACTCACCTAGTTGTGGTTGCAGGGGTCGAGTCAAAGCTCCTGGCCCCGCCTCTTCACTGGCCGCTACTGGGTCACTCTCCCTGCGCCATGAGCTTTATCATACCTCTGCTTAAAGCTATGTATAGAGCCTGCCTCCACTACATCGCTTCCTAAACTATTCCACTTCCCGACAACTCTGTGACTGAAGAAATACTTCCTAACATCTCTGTGATTCATCTGAGTCTTCAACTTCCATCTGTGTCCCCTTGTTGTTGTGTCCCATCTCTGGAACATTCTGTCTCTGTCCACTTTGTCAATTCCTCTCAGTATCTTATATGTTGTTATCATGTCTCCCCTATCTCTCCTGTCCTCCAGTGTCGTCAGGTCGATTTCCTTAACCTCCCTCGTAGGACATACCCCTTAGCTCGGGACTAGTCTTGTTGCAAACCTTTGCACTTTCTCGAGCTTCTTCACATGCTTGGCTAGGTGTGGGTTCCAAACTGGTGCTGCATACTCCAATATGGGCCTAACGTACACAGTGTACAGGGTCCTGTGTGTGTGAGTGTTTGTGTGTGTGTGTGTGTGTGTGTGTGTGTGAGTGTGTGTATGTGAGTGTTAGTTAGTTAGTTACCATTTTGTCCTAGGCACATGTCGATTTGACACTAGGCCTGTTGTATGTATGTGTGTGAGTGTAAGGAAACACTTCGAAATGTTTCCGCCCCGTCGGGAATAGAACCCGGGCCCTCCATGCGTGAAGCGAGAGCTTTACCACTAGGCCACCGGGGTGTGTGTGTGAGTGTGAGTGTGTGTGTGTGTGTGTGTGTGAGTGTGTGTATGTGAGTGTGTGTGAGTGTGAGTGTGTGTGTGTGTGTGTGTGTGTGCACTCACCTAGTTGTGGTTGCAGGTGTCGAGTCAAAGCTCCTGGCCCCGTGTGTGTACTCACCTATTTGTACTCACCTATTTGTGGTTGCAGGGGTCGAGTCATAGCTCCTGGCCCCGCCTCTTCACTGATTGCTACTAGGTCCTCTCTCTCCCTGCTCCATGAGCTTTATCAAACCTAGTCTTAAAACTATGTATGGTTCCTGCCTCCACTATGTCGCTTTCTAAGCTATTCCACTTCCTGAAAACTCTATGACTGAAGAAATACTTCCTAACATCCCTTTGACTCATAGGAGTCTTAAACTTCCAATTGTGACCCCTTGTTTCTGTGTCCCCTCTCTGGAACATCTTGTGTGTGTGTGTGTGTGTGTACTCACCTAGTTGTGGTTGCAGGGTCGAGACATAGCTCCTGGCCCCGCCTCTACACTGGCCGTTACTGGGTCACTCTCCCTGCGCCATGAGCTTTATCATACCTCTTCTTAAAGCTATGTATGGAACCTGCCTCCACTACATCGCTTCCCAAGCGATTCCACTTCCCGACCACTCTGTGACTGAAGAAATACTTCCTAACATCCCTGTGATTTATCTGAGTCTTCAACTTAAAATTGTGTCCCCTTGTTGCTGTGTCCCATCTCTGGAACATTCTGTCTCTGTCAACGTTGTCAATTCCTCTCAGTATTTTATATGTCGTTATCATGTACCCCCTATCTCTCCTGTCCTCCAGTGTCGTCAGGTCGATTTCCCTTAACCTCTCCTCGTAGGACATACCACTTAGCTCCGGGACTAGTCTTGTTGCAAACCTTTGCACTTTCTCTAGCTTCTTTACGTGCTTGGCTAGATGTGGTTTCCAAACTGGTGCTGCATACTCCAGTATGGGGCTAACGTACACAGTGTACAAGGTCCTGAACGATTCTTTATTAAGATGCCGGAATGCTGTTCTTAGGTTAGCTAGGCGCCCGTATGCTGCAACAGTTATTTGGTTGATTTGCGCCTCAGGAGATGTGCCTGGTGTTATACTCACCCCAAGATCTTTTTTTTTGATTGAGGTTTGTAGTCTCTGGCCCACTAGACTGTACTCCGTCTGCGGTCTTATTTGCCCTTCCCTGATCTTCATGACTTTGCATTTGGTGGGGTTGAACTCCAGGAGCCAATTGCTGAACCAGGCTTGCAGCCTGTCCAGATGGTATCTGTGTGTGTGTGTGCGCACGCGCACTCGCGTGTGTGTGTGAGTGTGTGTGTGTACTCATCTAGTTGTACTCACCTAGTTGTGGTTGCAGGGGTCGAGTCATAGCTCCTGGCCCCACCTCTTCACTGGCTGCCACTGGGTCACTCAACCTTCCCCATGAGCCTTATCATACCTCTTCTTGAAGCTATGAATGGATCCTGCCTCCACTACATCACTTCCTAAATTATTCCACTTCCTGACCACTCTGTAACTTCAGGAGCCAATTCCTGGACCAGTCCTGCAGCCTGTCCAGATCCCTTTGTAGTTCTGCCTGGTCCTCGTCCGATTGAATCCTTCTCATCAGCTTCAAATCATCTGCAAACAGGGACACTTCGGTGTCTATTCCTTCCGTCATGTCGTTCACAAATACCAGAAATAGCACCTCTCCTAGGACTCATCCCTGTGGCACCCCGCTCGTTACAGGTGCCCACTCTGACACCTCGCCACGTACCATCACTCGCTGTTGTCTTCCGGACAGGTATTCCCTGATCCATTGCAGAGCCTTCCCTGTTATTCCTGCCCGGTCCTCTAGCTTTTGCACTAATCTCTTCTGTGGAACTGTGTCAAACCCCTTCTTGCAGTCCAAAAAAAAAGCAATCTACATACCCCTCTCTCTCTCTTGTCTTACTGCCGTCACCCTGTCATAGAACTCCAGAAGGTTTGTAACGCAGGATTTCCCATCCCCGAAACCATGTTGGCTGTCGTTGATAAGCTCGTTTCTTTCTAGGTGTTTCACCACTCTTCTCTTGATAATTTTCTCCATTACCTTGCATACTATACATGTCAATGAAACTGGTCTGTAGTTTAGTGCTTCGTGTTTGTCTCCTTTTTTAAAAATTGGGACTACATTGCTGTCTTCCATACCTCGGGTAGTTGCCCTGTTTCGATAGATGTGTTGAAGATTGTTGTTAGTGTTACACATTAAGCGCTTCTGCTCCCTCTCTCAGGACCCATGGAGAAATGTTATCCTGCCCATCGCCTTTGAGGTATCTAGCTCGATTAGCAGCCTCTTCACTTCCTCCTCAGTTGTAAGTATTGTGTCCAACACCTGATGGTGTACCCCACCTCTCCGCCTGTCTGGAGGCCCTTCAACCTCTTCTGTGAACACTTCTTTGAATCTAATGTTGAACTCCTCACACACTTCGCGGTCATGTCTTCTGACCTCCCCTCCTTCCTTCCTCAGCCTGATTACCTGTTGTTCTCCTCCTGATGTGGCTGTACAACAGCTTTGGGTCAGATTTGGCTTTCGCTGCTATGTGATTCTCGTATTGTCTTTGGGCCTCCCTTCTCACCTGCGCATACTCGTTTCTGGCTCTGCGACTGCTCTCCTTATTTTCCTGGGTCCTTTGCCTTCTATACTTCTTCCATTCCCTAGCACACTTGGTTTTGGCTTCCCTACACCTATGGGTGAACCATTGGCTCATCCTGGCTTTTTCGTTATTCCTGTTACCCTTGGGTACAAACCTCTCCTCAGGCTTCCTTGCATATATTTTTCATGTATTCCATCATCTCGTTTACTGACTTCCTTGCTAGCTCCCTGTCCCACTGATTTCCATGCAGGAAGTTCATCATGCCTAAATAGTCTCCTTGTAGTTTGGCTTCGATCGTCGGGCCCTTCCTGCTTCTCCCTCCACTTGTAGCTCTACTATGTGTGTGTGTGTGTGTGTGTGTGTGTGTGTGTGTGATGTGTGTGTGTGTGTGTGTGTGTGTGTGTGTGTGAGTTTGTGTGTGTGCGTGTATGTGTGTGTTGTGTTTGTTGTGAGTGTGCTCACCTAATTGCTCACCTAATTGTGGTTGCAGGGGTCGAGACTCAGCTCCTGGCCCCGCCTCTGCACTGTCCACTACTGGGTCTCTGCTCTCCCTGCTCCATGAGCTTTATCATACCTTGTCTTAAAACTATGTATGGTTCCCGCCTCCACTATATCGTTCGCTAGACTATTCCACTTCCTAACTACTCTATGGCTGAAGAATTGCTTCTAACATCCTTTGACTCATCT
>WNWK01038976.1:0-17672 GCA_009830355.1 Cherax destructor
CAGAATTTACCTCCAACGACGTCTTCGCTCTGCGGCCCTTTCTTTACCTTCCCTTCTTGCAGATGGTCCCTCCTTTAATCCTGACTCTCTTGTTGACTTTTTGACAGAAACTGACTTACTACACAAACTCTGAAGATTATACCTCTAGCACCTCCCTCAGTCCCTTCTACCTCGATCTCTTGCTACCCTCCACCCCTGCACTACCCACCGTCATCTAGCACTCCATACCCTACTAATCGTCCATCTCCCTCTTACAACTCACTCTCCCTGCATCCTACAATAACCTGCAGCGCTGTATAACCCCTGTGGTTTAGCGCTTCTATTTGATTATAATAATAATATACAGATGTGACAGAGTGAACAGGCAAAAAAGGGGGGGGGGGTTGGCCTGTATATCACAAAGTCACTTATATGTTCAGAACTACTAAATGCCTCAAATAATGTAGTTGAAGTATTAGCAATAATGATCGAGAATCAAAACCTGGTCATCGTGGTTGTATACAAGCCTCCGGATGCAACGTCCCAACAATTCCAGGAACAGCTTCTGAAAATTGACCACTGTCTGGAAAATCTTCCAGCTCCTGCCCCCAACATTTTGCTCCTGGGGGATTTCAACCTAAGGCACCTAAAATGGAGGAATATTGCAAACAATGTGGTAGCTCAGATGAAAACTCTTTAAATCTCTGCACCAAATTCACCTTAAGGGAGGGGCGAACCTTGTTCTAGAAATTAGGAAAAGATTGAAAATTTTTTAAAAAAAATGTTTTCTTACCAAAAAATAGTGCATCATTCTGGCAACATTTTGGTGTAATCAACGTGTTTATATCATATTTCCAAGTATATTTTTTCCTTAAATGTATTTTTGTTGTGCTTGCTGTCATAAATAATACATGTTGCCAATTAGTGTTTTTTTTTTAGTTTTGTCTCTGCAAAAATTACAATTTTTATGATTATTTCATTAAAAAAACTCTAAATAGCAACATCTCTGATGCCTCCATTCAAGTGTAGGGACTCATGCCACCTCAGTGGCCTCTGGGGTCTCAACATGTGCTGATGCATGCAACTCGCTGAGATTTAGCGTGCCATATCCATAGAGTTTCACAGAAAAAAAATATTAATACAGTAGGCCCTCATTTAGCACGGTAGTTACGTTCCTGAAAACGTCGTGTTAGCTAAAATCGTGTTAGATAATTAAAAGAACTTATGGGAAAAATAGGGTTACGTTCCTGAGAGTCCCCAAAAAGCCAAACAAGTTTTTTTTAGACCAACAGATCTTACAAATATAAGAGAGAATATGTAATTGTAGTTCATTATCGTGATGTATTATGTTGTTTTTACTGCTTAAGACTACAAATGTAACAGAAATAATAGTATTTACCTTAAATTGTGGGTGCTAATGTTTGTGGATGATTGTGAAGAGAGTGGAGAGTTATGCTGTGGCCCAACTGGGCTGAGGTGGATAGTAGAGATTCTGGAACTGAAGTCGATGGTTGTACTGAGTGTCTCTAACTTTAATAAAGTCATTCAGTAAGTCAGTCAAGTCATTCAGTAAGTCAGTCAAGTCATTCAGTAAGTCAGCCCATTCAGTAAGTCAGTTAAGTCATTTAGTAAGTCAGTCAGTCAAGTCATTTAGTAAGTCAGTCAGTCAAGTCATTTAGTAAGTCAGTCAGTCAAGTCATTCAGTAAGTCAGTCAAGACATTCAGTAAGTCAGTCAAGACATTCAGTAAGTCAGTCAAGACATTCAGTAAGTCAGTCAAGACATTCAGTAAGTCAGTCAAGACATTCAGTAAGTCAGTCAAGACATTCAGTAAGTCAGTCAAGACATTCAGTAAGTCAGTCAAGTCATTCAGTAAGTCAAACAGTCAAGTCATTCAGTAAGTCAGTCAGTCAAGTCATTCATTAAGTCAGTCAAGTCATTCAGTAAGTCAGTCAAGACATTCAGTAAGTCATTCAGTAAGTCAGTCAGTCAAGTCATTCAGTAAGTCAGTCAGTCAAGTCATTCAGTAAGTCAGTCAGTCAAGTCATTCAGTAAGTCAGTCAAGTCATTCAGTAAGTCAGTCAAGTCATTCAGTAAGTCAGTCAGTCTCAAGTCATTCAGTAAGTCAGTCAGTCAAGTCATTCAGTAAGTCAGTCAGTCAAGTCATTCAGTAAGTCAGTCAGACAAGTCATTCAGTAAGTCAGTCAAGTCATTCAGTAAGTCAGTCAAGTCATTCAGTAAGTCAGTCAAGTCATTCAGTAAGTCAGTCAGTCAAGTCATTCAGTAAGTTAGTCACACAAACTTATGTTTACATCTTTTTGTGTGTACAAAGTAACACTTCATTACAGCCACAGGTTATGTCTTGTCTAATATATTTTTCTTCGTTAGTTCTAAGACTTAATAAATGCTTAAACATTTTCTTGCCACTTTGAGCAACACTTGTATGCCTACTGGGTGACATGATTGCTTGGCAGATACAAGATATAGTAATTTAAAGATCAAAACACAATTCACTCTTATTCTTGACAAACACAGCTGGCTTGACACGTATGGAATACGTACGAATGCTGGGATGGTAGGGTGTTGTTGGGGGAGGGGTAGCATGGGAAGGCGGGTGGTCTCCCCAGCTGTTCCACAACATTAGCACCGGCCGCTTGAGGGAATGGTTGCTTTTCTTCCTGCAAACTATAAGTTTATTCAGGTATACACAGATACAGTTACAAAGATTATCATACATAGCAGCATATGTGTAGAGAACCTAGGATAACCCAAACTTTGGGTTATCCTAGGTTCTCTAGGATAACACTGGGTTATCCTAGGTTCTCTAGGATAACACTTTGGGTTATCCTAGGTTCTCTAGGATAACACTTTGGGTTATCCTAGGTTCTCTAGGATAACACTTTGGGTTATCCTAGGTTCTCTAGGATAACACTTTGGGTTATCCTAGGTTCTCTAGGATAACACTTTGGGTTATCCTAGGTTCTCTAGGATAACACTTTGGGTTATCCTAGGTTCTCTAGGATAACACTTTGGGTTATCCTAGGTTCTCTAGGATAACACTTTGGGTTATCCTAGGTTCTCTACACATATGCTGCTATGTATGATAATCAATGTAACTATCTCTGTATACCTGAATAAACTTAGTTTGTGCGAAGGAAAACAAATTCCCTTTTCCTCAAAGCATGAGGATTCTTACAGCGGTAAATAACCATGGGCTTACACTTGAAATCACCTGATGCATTACCCAAAAGGAGCAAGGTGAAGCGATCCTTTGCTGTCTTGAAGCCTGGTGCACTTTTCTCTTGCTGACTGATATAAGTTCATGTTGGCATTTTCTTCCAGAAAACACTTGTCTCGTCAGCATTAAACACTTGTTGTGGCTCATAGCCACCCTTAGTAGGACCCCCACTGACTCAATGGTTTAACCTACTGCAGGCGACCGCGGGCTCAAAATTTTTCCCCTCCAGCGAATCGCGTAATATAAGGTTTACGTCGTGTTAGATAAAAATGTGCCGCAATTCTTCAATCTCGTAATACCCAAAACGCGCAACATAAAGTCGTGCTAAATGAGGGTCTACTGTAACTCAGAAATAAGTTTTTGACATTGTTTGTAATGTTTTGCGAAAAGTATTAATAGGATTGTCATGATTTTTTCACACGTTATTGAGTAATGATGGCTCTACAACCACCCATGAAAGATTTCCAATATCTTTTACAGCTTTGTTTTTATTGATTTTTTTCCCACAAAATAAAGGCAAAAACAAAATCACTAACTTCAACATTTTTTATAATGGAATCTACTGACATTTTTGCTAAAATGGATTGGGTCAACAATTATAGAGCCTTTATCTTTCATCTGATGTTAACTAGAGCATTGTACATCTTCCCAATTTTGTAGAAATTTACTGGTTTTGTCACCCCTAAAATTTGGCACATTTTATTTTTTCTACCTAACCTAAAGGCAAAAAATCATAACAAAGACAGTGTATAGGTTTTTAAAAGCTGTATAAATCACTGTAAAAAATCTCATTGAAATTAGACCAAAATAAAGAAAAAAACGTGAATTCATTCGCCCCTCCCTTAAACCAGCAAATAGTAGAGCCTACAAGATTAGAGAATACGCTGGACCTCATCTTCACCAACAATGATGATCTGATACGAAATGTCATTATATCAAAAACAATATACAGTAGTCCCTCGGTTTTCGGTCATCTCCAAACTCGAACATTTATGTAAGTGTATTTGCGTAAGTGCTTTTGCAAGTGTATTTTTGGGGGTCTGAAATAGACTAACCTACGTGACATTATTTCTTAAGGAAGTAAATTCGTTTGGTAATGGCACTTGAGCAGCATTCTGGAAAGAATTTTCGGCGAAAACCGAGGGTCCACTGTACTCAGATCACAACATAATAGAGGTCCAGACATGTATGCGGGGAGCCCCAGATCGACAAAATGTGATCAGTCGCGAGGGAGCCTTCTCCAAATTCAACTTCAATAACAAAAACATAAGGTGGGACCAAGTAAACCAAGTCCTAAATGATATAAACTGGGAAGATAGACTAAGTATCACGGGTCCTAACCTATGTCTAGAACAAATTAACACTGTGGCACTTGAGGTTTGCTCAAGGCAAATTCCCTTAAGGAAAAGGAGGAGAAGATGTAAACTAGAAAGAGAGAGGCGCTCCCTATACAGGCGAAGGCAAAGAATAACGGAGCGGCTACAAGAGGCCAATATATCTGAAATACGTAGGGAGACACTGGTCAGAGAAATAGCAAACATCGAATTAAAACTAAAGGAATCTTACAGGAATCAAGAAACGCGGGAAGAACTAAAAGCCATAAATGAAATTGAAAGAAACCCAAAGTATTTCTTTTCTTAGGCCAAATCAAAGTCGAGAACAACATCCAGTATTGGGACCCTACTTAAACGGTATGGGTCCTACACAGATGACAGCAAGGAAATGAGTGAGTTACTTAAGTCCCAGTATGACTCAGTTTTAGCGAGCCGCTAACCAGACTGAAAATCGAAGACCTAAATGAATTTTTTATGAGAGTGCCACAGAACTTGGCAGATGCATGCCTATCTGACATTACCCTGACGCCAAATGACTTCGAAAAGGCAGTAAATGACATGCCCATGCACTCCGCTCCAGGCCCAGACTCATGGAACTCCCTGTTCATCAAGAAATGCAAGAAGACCCTATCACGTGCTTTTAACATCCTATGGAGAGGGAGCATGGACACTGGGGTCGTCCTGCAGTTACTAAAAACAACAGACATAGCCCCACTCCACAAAGGGGGCACTAAAGCAATAGCAAAGAACTACAGACCGATAGCGCTAACGTCCCATATCATAAAAATCTTTGAAAGGGTTCTAAGAAGCAAGATCGCCACTCATCTAGGTACCCATCAATTACACAACCCAGGGCAGCATGGGCTTAGAGCAGGTCGCTCATGTCTGTCCCAACTACTGGACCACTATGACAAGGTTCTGGATGCTCTAGAAGACAAACAGAATGCAGATGTTATATACACAGACTTTGCAAAAGCCTTTGACAAGTGTGACCATGGTGTAATAGCACACAAAATGCGTAATAAAGGAATAACAGGAAAAGTTGGTAGATGGATCTATAATTTCCTAACAAGTAGAACACAAAGAGTAGTAGTCAACAGAGTAAAGTCTGAGGCTGCTACAGTGAAAAGCTCTGTTCCACAAGGCACAGTACTCGCTCGCTCCCATCCTGTTCCTCATCCTCATATCGAACATAGACAGGGATATAAGCCACAGTGCCGTGTCTTCCTTTGCAGATGACACCCGAATCTGCTGACAGTGTCCACCGTTGAAGACACTGCAGGACTCCAAGCAGACATAAACCAAATCTTTAAATGGGCTGCAGAAAACAATATGAAGTTCAATGATGAGAAATTTCAATTACTCAGATATGGAAAACGTGAGGAAATTAAAATCTCATCGGAGTACAAAGCAAATTCCAACCACTCAATAGAGCGAAAAACTAATGTCAAAGACCTGGGAGTGATCATGTCAGAGGATCTCACCTTCAAGGACCATAACACTGTAGCAATCGCATCTGCTAGAAAAATGACAGGATGGATAATGAGAACCTTCAAAACCAGGGATGCCAAGCCCATGTTGACACTTTTCAGGTTGCTTGTTCTATCTAGGCTGGAATATTGCTGCACACTTAACTGCACCTTTCAAGGCAGGTGAAATTTCTGACCTAGAAAATGTGCAGAGAACCTTCACGGCATGCATAACTGCGATAAACCAACTCAATTACTGGGAACGCTTGAAGTTCCTAAACCTGTACTCCCTAGAACGCAGGCAGGAGAGATACATTATTATATACACGTGGAAAATTCTTGCGGGATTAGTATCAAACTTGCACACGAGAGTCACTCCCTATGAAAGCAAAAGACTCGGCAGGCGAAGTAACATCCCCCCAATGAAAAGCAGGGTGCCATTAGCACGTTGAGAGACAACACAATAAGTGTCAGGGGCCCAAGACTGTTCAACTGCCTCCCAGCATACATCAGGGGGATTACCAACAAACCCCTGGCTGTCTTCAAGCAGGCACTGGACAGGCACCTAAAGTCGGTACCTGACCAGCCAGACTGTGGTTCGTACGTTGGACTGTGTGCGGCCAGCAGTAACAGCCTGGTTGATCAGGCTCTGATCCAACATGAGGCCTGGTCACAGACCAGGCTGCAGGGGCATTGACCCCTGGAACTCTCTCCAGGTATAGGAGCTTTCGATTATAGAAACGGCATATCATGCTGAGATAAAACCATTTCCCGTTACTAAATTATACTAATTGTACTGTTATATGTTTTGTACTACCTCACTGTTATCAGTCTTAATAATGTTAAACTTTTTAGTTACCTAACTTTTATACTAATATGCAATATTAAAATGTACTACTCCATAACTTGTCAGTATAGAATACTGGGTAAGAATTAGGATTAGTCTGCCCAAAATGCCTAGGCATGCTAGTTGCTTTCTTTGTAATTAATATCTTATAATATGTAAACCACTCATTGTAAGCTTTGCAAGGAAATAAAAATTTTCAATTTTCAGTGCAGTTTATTTTATTCCTGTGATAAATGATTTAGAAAACCGACAAGTTGAAGAATGAGACACTTATGCAACATATGGGAATCTTTATTGAGGAAATGTTTTGTCACACTGTAACTTCATCAGTCCAGTGCAAAAAAGAACGGTGTAAGGAGAGGAGGAGTTTAAGGTAATCAGTCCTTCAGCCTGGAATAGATGTGATCATTCAGTCCATCAGTCTTGAAGTACAGCATATGGTCGGAGAAGTGGCTTATACTATGCTGTGGTCAGGTGAATCGAAGGAGGACGAAGACTTACTTACAGTAGTGGATGGTTCCACTGTGACTCCTCTGCCTGCTGCTTCGATTCACCTGACTACAGCATATACGTATAGCTGATATTATAAGAAGCCATCTGGATAAGCATAATTTGATTAATGATACTCAGCATGGATTCACAAGGGGCCGTTCCTGCCTAACTAATATATTAACCTTCTTCAGTAAAGCTTTTGAGGCTGTTGATTATGATAAAGAATTCGATATTGTTTATTTAGATTTTAGTAAGGCTTTTGATAGAGTAACACATCAGAGACTGTTAAAGAAAGTGGCAGTTCATGGCATTGGGGGAAAGGTGCTGTCATGGATCACGAACAGGAAGCAGTGTGTGTGCATAAATGGGGTTAAATCCGAGTAACAAGTGGCGTTCCATAGGGATTAGTCTTAGGCCCGTTGTTGTTTATAATATACTGTGGTACCCCAAGTTTCATACTTTATTCGTTCCAGAAGGCTGTTCGAGTGCCGTTACCGAACGAATTTGTTCCCATAAGGAATAATGTAAATTAGATTAGTCCGTTTCAGACCACCAAAAATACACTTACATAATTGTTCGAGTTGGGAGCAGTACGAAACTCGGGGTACCACTGTATATCAGTGACCCGGACGAGGGAATTACTAGTGATATGAGCAAATTTGCCAATGACACGAAGATACGTAGGATAATTGATTCAAATGTAGATGTCACAGAACTTCAGGAGGATTTAGACAAACTCAATTCCTGGTCAGAAAAGTGACAGATGCAGTTCATTGTAGATAAATGCAAAGTTCTGAAGCTCGGGAGTGTCCATAGCCCTAGCACTTATAAGTTAAATAACGTAGAACTTAGCCATACAGATTGCGAAAAGGACTTTGGGGTTATGGTAAGCAGCAACCTTAAACCAAGACAGCAATGCCTAAGCATACATAAGGCAAACAGATTACATTGGACCCTCGGTTAAAGGCTGTAATCCGTTCCAGAAGCTGGACCTTAAACCAAAATGGCCTTTAACTGAAATAATATTCCCCATAAGAATTAATGTAAATACAATTAATCCGTTCCAGATAAAAATATTCACAATTTTTTTTGTTTTTTTTAACAATTAAATCAGTATTACATATCTTTATTTGAAGACTAATGCTGGCTTCTGGAAGATAGGGAGGAGGAAAGAGGGAGGAGTAGGTGTTTGGAAGGGTAATCCCCCTCCATAAGGACTTCAAGTAGCAAAGCTCTCTCTGTGGTCTTTTAATGCCACTAGAATCAGCTTGAGAGTCGCTCAACCAACTACGCTCCCAGCATGCCTGCTACACTCCCTATATGCCTGCTACACTCCCTGCATGCCTGCTACATTCCCTGCATGCCTGCTACACTCCCTGCATGCCTGCTACACTCCCTGCATGCCTGCTACACTCCCTGCATGCCTGCTACACTCCTGCATGCCTGCACACTCCTGCATGCTCACACTCCCTGCATGCCTGCTACTACTCCCTGCATGCCTGCTACACTCCCTGCATGCCTGCTACACTCCCTGCATGCCTGCTACACTCCCTGCATGCCTGCTACACTCCCTGCATGCCTGCTACACTCCTGCATGCCTGCTACACTCCTGCATGCCTGCTACACTCCCTGCATGCCTGCTACACTCCTGCATGCCTGCTACACTCCCTGCATGCCTGCTACACTCCTGCATGCCTGCTACACTCCCTGCATGCCTGCTACACTCCTGCATGCCTGCTACACTCCTGCATGCCTGCTACACTCCCTGCATGCCTCTCACTCCTGCATGCCTGCTACACTCCCTGCATGTCACTAGCTACACTCCCTGCATGCCTGCTACACTCCCTGCATGCCTGCTACACTCCCTGCATGCCTGCACCCTGCATGCCTGCTACACTCCCTGCATGCCTGCTACACTCCCTGCATGCCTGCTACACTCCTCATGCTGTAACTCCTGCATGCTCACTCCTGCATGCCTGCTACACTCCCTGCATGCCTGCTACACTCCCTGCATGCCTGCTACACTCCCTGCATGCCTGCTACACTCCCTGCATGCCGCTACACTCCCTGCATGCCTGCTACACTCCTGCATGCCTGCTACACTCCCTGCATGCCTGCTACACTCCTGCATGCCTGCCACTCCTGCATGCCTGCTACACTCCTGCATGCCTGCTACCTCCCTGCATGCCTGCTACACTCCCTGCATGCCTGCTACACTCCTGCATGCCTGCTACACTCCTGCGCTTTCATGCTGCTACACCTGCATGCTACACTCCTGCATGCCTGCTACACTCCTGCATGCCTGCACTCCTGCATGCTGCTACACTCCTGCATGCCTGCTACACTCCCTGCATGCCCACCCCCTGCTAGCACTCCTGCATGCCTGACACTCCTGCATGCCTGCTACACTCCTGCATGCCTGCTACACTTCACCTGCATGCTGCTACACTCCCATGCATGCCTGCTACACTCCTGCATCCTGCTACTCCCTGCATGCCTGCTACACTCCCTGCATGCCTGCTACACTCCCTGCATGCCTCTACACTCCCTGCATGCCTGCTACACTCCCTGCATGCCTGCTACACTCCTGCATGCCTGCTCACTCCTGCATGCCTGCACCCTGCATGCCTGCACACTCCCTGCATGCCTGCTACACTCCTGCATGCCTGCTACACTCTGCATGCTGCTACACTCCTGCAGCTGCTACCTCTGCTGCACTCCCTGCATGCCTGCTCACCTCCTGCATGCCTGCTACCTCCTGCATGCCTGCTACACTCCCTGCATGCCTGCTACACTCCTGCATGCCTGCTACACTCCCTGCATGCCTGCTACACTCCCTGCATGCCTGCTACACTCCTGCATGCCTGCTACACTCCCTGCATGCTGCTACCTCCCTGCATGCTGCTACACTCCCTGCATGCCTGCTACACTCCCTGCATGCCTGCTACCTCCTGCATGCCTGCACACTCCTGCATGCCTGCTACACTCCCTGCATGCCTGCTACACTCCTGCATGCCATGCTGACACTCCCTGCATGCCTGCTGCACTCCCTGCATGCTGCACACTCCTGCATGCTACACTCCTGCATGCACTGCTATCTGCTCTACACTCCCTGCATGCCTGCTACACTCCTGATGCTGCACTCCTGCATGCACTGCTACACTCCTGCATGCCTGCTACACTCCCCGCATGCCTGCTACACTCCTGCATGCCTGCTACACTCCCTGCATGCCTGCTATCACTCCCTGCATGCCTGCTCACTCCCTGCATGCCTGCTACACTCCTGCATGCCGTACCCTGCTGCCTCCTCCTGCATGCCTCTGCATCCCCTGCAGTGACCTGCTGCACTCCTGCATGCCTGCTCACTCCTGCATGCCTGCTGCACTCCCTGCATGCCTGCTCACTCCCTGCATGCCTGCTCACTCGCCTGCATCCTGTCTCACTCCTGCATGCCTGCACTCCCTGCATGCCTGCTCACTCCTGCATGCCTGACTCTGTCCACCTCCTGCATGCCTGCTCACTCCTGCATGCCTGCTGCATCCTGCCTGCACTGCTGCACTCCCTGCCATGCTGCTGCACTCCTGCATGCCTGCTCACTCCTATGCTTCTCACTCCTGCTGCCTGCTGAATTCCTATCATGTTTCTCACTTTCTTTACCAAAGGAACTCTTACTAAGAACTTTCCTCTGGGTGCGCATCTGACTTATCTCTAGCTTGCACTTGATAAATAACCACCAAAAACAATGGATTATAGCAAAATGTTTGGATGAATGAGCAGAAGCTTCTCATCAAGCACCGAGACACAGGCAAACTGAAGCTACTAAGCTCCCCAACCGGTGACTTGCGACGTCCCCATACGGCCTCTAACTGAAAAAGAAGTCCTATAGACCGGAGCCGAAAAACCGGCCTCTAACCGAGTGGCCTTTAACTGCGAACGGCTCTAACCGAGGTCCACTACTGATTTAATCAAGAGTGTAAGCTAACAGAAGTCCAGCGGTTATATTACAGCTTTATACATCTCTAGTAAGGCCTCACCTAGATTACGCAGCTCAGTTCTGGTCTCCATATTACAGAATGGATATAAATTCGTTAGAAAACATTCAGCGTAGAATTACTAAATTAATACATAGCATTAGAAATCTTCCATATGAAGTAAGATTGAAGACCCTTAAGCTACATTCACTTGTAAGACGAAGAATGAGGGGAGACATGATCGAAGTGTATAAGTAAAAGATGGGTATTAACAAAGGGGATATAAATAAGGTCTTGAGGATATCTCTCCAAGAGAGAACCCTCAATAATGGGTTCAAATTAGATAAGTTTAGATTTAGAAAGTATATAGGAAAGTATTGGTTTCGAAATAGGGTAGTTGATGAGTGGAACAGTCTGCCTAGTAGGGTTTAGGTTGGACAAATACACGAATGAGAGGGGCTGGATCTGAGTGGGACTTGCACATGAGTAAATACATTTGTCAGAGCTTATTGTTAGGGTAGCACTGAGAGTGGTTGGGCAAATGTTGTGTTAGTGGGTTGGTATTGTGAAGGACCTGCCTAGTATGGGCCAACAGACCTACTACAGTGTTCCTTCTTTCTTATGTTCTTAAACCACTTCTTCAACCATAATCTGTACTTTCTTCAAGACTGATGGACTGAACACATCCATTCCAGGCTAAGGGACTGATTACCTCAAACTCCTCCTTTCCTTACACTGTTCTTCTTTGTGTTGGACTGATGAAGCCACTGTGTGGTGAAATGTTTCCTCAATAAAGATTACCATATGTTGCATAAGTGTTGTATTTTATTCCTCTTTTATCTTCTATTATTGCAACTGATTTTCACACAGTTGAGTTATTTAGCTGTTTTAACTTTTAAAATTTAAACAAAATATTACAAGGACCCCAATGGAAATAAGTCACTTTGTTTGACTTTTATTGGGGAAGGGAGGTTTAGCGCTTCTTTTGATTATAATAATATTGGGGAAGGGGTTATCCTAGGTAATTTGCACTATGTATGACAATTGTACTTATGTGTTCCTGTACCTAAGTAAACTTATTTATTTCACTTAATAACAAAAAAAAGGCACAATACCGTGACTGGAACAATACACACACAACCCGCACATTGAAGAGAGGAGCTAACGACGACGTTTCAGTCCGACTTGGACCATATGTGTGGGTTGTGTGTATTATTTCAATTGAGTTTCTTGGTTCCTCTCTTAGGAAGGGATTGCAACAATTAAATAATTCCTAGGTAGTATCTACATACAGTGGTACCCCGGTTTACGATATTTTTTCATTCCAGAATGCTGTTCAAGTGCCATTACCAAACGAATTTATCTCCTTAAGAAATGTTGTAAAATAGACTAGTCCTTTTAGACCCCCAAAATTACTTACAAAAGCATTTAAAAAAATAAACTTACATAAAAGGGTGAGTTTGGGGACCATCGTAAACCGGGGTACCACTGTATATGCTTATGGATAACAGGAGTAACATTCACAACTAATATACTGTAATATTTCAGTGTGAATAAATGTACAATAAAAATTACAGTACATTGTAATTAAATACTCAGGGGGGGGAGGCAAGTGTTTAGTTTTTAATTACCTAAAGAAGATCAAGCAAGGTTACTGGTTTATGTATGATAAAGAAATGTATTAGTACAGACACCCCCCCAACTTACGAACAAGTTACGTTCCAGAAGGCTATTCATATCTTTAATTGTTTGTAAGTCGTTATTTTGCCATTTTTCTATTAAGATTATTATTATTGTTTTTAATATTATCATTATTATTATTCTCACTGTGCCGTTGTTTGTTGAAAACTTAGACAATACTGTACAGTATCAGTAATGTACGGTTCTTAATACTAAAGCACATATTTTAATAATAAATACTGTAATAAAAAACTTCTTTTAACTAACTTTAACTGACTTTAGCTAACACGGCAGTCTCTTCGTATGTCCGAATGTTCGTAAGTAGGGTAGCATCTGTAATTATGTACGTACTTGAATCAACTCGGAAATGGGCAGGCTTTACTGCATGGCAGGACTATCCTAAAATTACCACACCGTGCCTTCCTAAAAGATTGCTCCAACTATACATGTATCTGTATACTAGGTGATGTTATCAAAGTCCTTAAAAACAAATTTACTTTTGATCATACCCTAGCAATTCTGAACCTTTACCACTTGCTCTCAGGTCCAGTTTTCATTTACTTGTTTGATCCAAGGAATTGGACATGTCCTCCCCTTCCTTGGATCAAACCTGATCGCCTCCCAATTCCTCAGGTGCTGTATAATCTACTACTGGTTTAGTTATCCAAATGAATATAATAATACTCGAGCTGAGAGGCTCGATATATGGCTAGCACTTGTGTTCTCACACACAATCTGTGAGCATCTGGGTAAATTATTTAGAACTAAATATCAGCATTCTAGACTGGCTCTAAATCACTCTCACGCACTTTGGAGTACTAACCTCTGCCTCTTGCAGGCTTGACCTCATACTTTAGAATCACTGCACATTGAGGATGTGCCACAGTTGAATAACTCAACAGCAGCAGTTCTTCTATGCACAGTCTTAACAGTTATATTTATTAAGCTCTACTTTCTTGCATATTGTAAGATACAGTGGACCCCCGGCTAACGAACACCACGGAAATCGTACAATTATGTAAGTATAATATTGTAAGTGCTTGTGGAAGTGTATTTTTGGGGGTCTGAAATAGACTAACGTACGTGACATTATTTCTTAAGGAAGTAAATTCGTTCGGTAATGGCACTTGAGCAGGCTTCTGGAATGAATTTTGTTCGTTAGCCGGGGGTCCACTGTATTATATTTCCTAATTTTTTTATTATATTTTCTATTTTAGTTTAAAATTGTTTTAACCCTTTGGGGGTCGACAGGCCTTCTCAGGAAAGTGTTCCTGGGGTCGAAAATTTTTTGGAAAAAAAAAAAAAAAATGTCCTATGAAATGATAGAGAATCTTTATTCCGATCATAACGCCACCAAAATTATGAAATTTGATCGAAAACTAACGAAATTATGCTTTCGCAAAGTTATCGGTATCTATGACACTGACGCATCGGTGATTTCACCCACTTCGAGCCCTATTTAAGACAAATTCCAATGTTTCAGTCTCCTAAAATTATAGCTATTTCGCTAGAACTCCATTTCTTCTATCGAATGAGTAGAAGAAACTGCCTATTTACCAATTTCATCTACCCAAAATAGTGGTCAGAAAATGGCAATTTTCAAATTTCACACAAATTTCAAACGATGCCAATTTCAAAATAGGGTCCAGAGTAAACAAGGCAGACATTCCTGGCACTAAAATAACATGTTCTCTGTTCATGAGCCACGTCTCCAGACCCCTGTTCCATTACTTTTGCTTTCCATTTTGAATTTTTATTATCACAAAAATAGATTTACTGTTATGTATACAACTGCATCATTGTAAAAATGGTATAAATAATATCAGAGCACTTGTGCATGAATATAAGACTCGCCAGTTGATGTGTATTGGACGCATGGTGTGATTTGTTTACTCTTGAACATCGTCCAAAATCGAACATTTTCGCTAATTTGAGCTCAATTTCAAGGTACTTGTCATTGTCATACCAATCAAAATCATCTCTATTTCTGTAATATATCTTCCATTCTATCAAATGAGACCAAGGAAACGAGAATACATCAATAAATACCATACAAAAATAGACTGCAAAGTCGCTGTTTTAATAGAAAAAAAACGGTCAGGTTTTTTTTTCTCTCATTATGCAGTGTGTACTGCAGGATTTTTTTTATACTGCGCACACTGACCACACAGACCCATTCTTTCATATGTATGCCTACCAGACGTTTTCTGCTTAAATTGAGGCCGCTAGAATTTGGGCGTACTAGTACAGCACCAACCCCTGCTCGTAAAACGTACTAGTATGGCACCGACCCCGAAAGGGTTAAGTGATCGTTGTGCGTGCATGTATTTATATATACGTATATTAAAAAGTACTATTTAAAAATTTTTGTAAAATTTGTTAATACAGTGGACCCCCGGTTAACGAAAAAAAATCATTGCAGAAGCCTGCTCAAGTGCCATTACTGAACGAATTTACTTCCTTAAGAAATAATGTCATGTAGGTTAGTCTATTTCAGACCCCCAAAAATACACTTCCACAAGCACTTACAATATTATACTTACATAATTGCACGATTTCCGGGGTGTTCGTTAACCGGGGGTCCACTGTACGTAATATACTCAACCTTTTCTATTGGGATATTTAAATCAGGGATTACTCTTTTAATTTTTAGCTTTATAACAATTAGTTTATATTTTTTTTATTTGGGAAGAAGGGGAATCAAATTACTATATCTTTTTTTTTTTTTTTTTTAAGTTGAACAGTAGTAATGCTGAATAAGCTGCTTTTTCTTTGGCAAGAAATTAGCTTTGGGCATGTCTCTATCTATACTCACATTTTTATTGTAGTTTTGTAACATTTATGTATCCTTAGCATGGGAGACATTACATATTCTTGCATGTAGTATCTGTTTACCATGAGACTGCCTCTTTGGATCAACAAATACAAATAAATTATTTCTTTATGAAGTATACAGGTAATGTAATTTACATGTAATAAAATAGTTACAACAGAATGCACAGTCACAATACAAGGCATAGGGCATTCTTCAACATCCCTCGTGTCACTCACACTATGCAAAAATGCTATGCACATAAAGGGCCCGAAGATCTGGAACTCACTACCGGAACCGGTAAAGGATCCCCTGATGACTAATAAATTTAGGACTTTGCTAAAAAATCATCTCTCTCAATACTAAGCAAATCAACCAAAACAACTGCCTGAACCATTAACTGTAATACATATTGTTTTTATTACATGCAACTTCAAGATGATTATTCTTATAAACCTCCACCTTGACTACCTCACATTAGTATTAAGATTAAATAAGATTGTAATAAAGTTAACCACTATTATCTTGTCTAGTTTTAAGTAGTTACTATGTACTAGGATTAGTCTGCCCGAAATGCCCCGGCATGATAGTGGCTTTCTTTATACTTAGCAAACCAAAATTGTGATTACACATTGTAACCTTTACAAAGAAATGAATCTTTATCTTTATTTTATTATTGTTAGGGCTGTGTTGCTATTAATTTACTAATTTTAGAGCCAGGTTTGTTTGAATGATCAGCAGTCTGTAATAAAAACTTCAGGCATTGATATGTTATTTCAAGTACAGTTCATTGCATTGGTATAATTAATTTTTTCATTTTTATGTTTTCATTTATTGAATAGATGCTTAAACCTTTGGAAACTTTGAGTTACTTTACTCCCAAGGTTCACATCTTCCCGTTCAGTGACTCTTATAATAATAATAATAATAGTTTATTTAGACATGGTACAATGATACATAGTTAGGTAATAATAATATAATAATAATAATAATATCTTTACTACAAGTACAGTTGTACCTCGAGTTACGATGGTCCCCAAAATCGCCCTTTTATGTAAGTTTATTTTTTTAAATGCTTTTGTAAGTATATTTTTGGGGTGTAAAAGGACTAGTCTATTTTACATTATTCCTTATGGGATAAATTCGCTTTGGTAATGGCACTTGAACAGCATTCTCGAACGAAAATATCGTAACTCGAGGTACCACTGTACATGTACATGGTATACAGTCCTAGCTGACATCAGTGACATACTACTATATAGAAAGTCCCTTGTTATGCTGAGCATTTCGGCAGATTAGGTCAGTGTCCTAGGATGCGACTCACACCCGTCGACTAACACCCAGGTACCCATTTTACTGATGGGGAACATAGATAACAGGTGTAAAAACACGCCCAATGTTTCTGCCCTGGCTGGGAATCGAACCCAGGCCCTCGTCATGTGAAGCGAGAGCTTTAGCCACCAGACCACCAGAGGTATAAATGAGATGTGCATGCTAAAGCCCCTAATATGCTGTGCATTGCAGGCATTCTTAGGACTGTTTAATAGTAGACTACATGGTAAAAATTATGGTTGATAATTTATCAAATAAGTATAGTAGTAGGTTGGTAGACAGCAAAAAAAAGGAGGTACTACCATCCTGCCAGGTGACTGTGAAACAGAAACCTGAAACTGTTTTACATGATGGTAGGATTGCTGGTGTCTTTTTTTTGTCTCATAAAATGCAAGATTTCAGGACGCCCTTTCTACTTCTACTTACACTTAGGTCACACCACGCAAAATGTAAAACGTTTTTGTATACACACTCATCTGAGTTTTCTTTGATTTTTTTTCTTAATAGTTCTTGTTCTTA